>JADLIF010003392.1:0-121707 GCA_016648015.1 Steinernema khuongi
GATCGGAAGTGGTGACCAGAGCCAAGGGAATCCCGATAATGGCGTAGCAGATTAAAAGCATTTTGCCCATCGACGAACTCGGTGTAATCAATCCGAAACCTATAGGTCGTTGACAACAACTCGAAAACCCCAGGATGTTTTCACCTACGGGCACCATGGTGGTGGCGGCGAACAAGACAGAAGACGACGGCGTCCACATGTCTGCTCAATTACGGAGTTCCGTTGGCCCACAAAACAAGCCCTTACCGATGTACTTGTTCTCGTTGTACACGATGGAGTCAAAGACGTTGGCGGAGATGGGGTCGGCGAACATCTCAAACAGCGCACTTTCGTACTCCTCCAGAAGAGGAGCTATTGAAGTGTTGAACGCCTCAAAATCTGAATCTAACTAGTGAGGGAGACGACAGTCCATTTCTTTGAGGTTTAGTAGCAGTTTAGCCATTTCAAACGTAAATATAATATAGAACACTACAAATGGGTGCAATGAACCCTTTAGACCCTTTAGCATCGACCTATGAGACCTATTAGTGGTGTACAAACATAACACAAACACATTCTTTATGAACTATTGCTATGGCTCATTTTATTGAAAATGTGCAATTCTTTCCGGTCTATTAATTTAGTTACCGGTGTTTATGTTCCACTTTCTGATACCTCTGAAAACTCAATTAATTGTAATATGAAAACTATTACCGTCAAAATTCTCATTCATAGAGGCGCTGACCTTCATCAGAATCTCTTGCTCGACTTTCAAAGCTTCGATCGTCTTATCTCTTATATCGAGTTCAACGGGCCTTTCAAGGCTATAAAACAGCACAGCGCCCAATGTTATGTAGAGCATGCACAGGAACACGAGTCCAGAGTGAAGAAGGAACGTGCGCAGCTTCTAAATTGAATACAGTAAGTAATGTGAATTCCTCCTGGCACCTTTTTGTTGAGGAATCTCCGTTTGGGAGGCGTCGGCAGTGGCTGACCGCTCATCAGAGCGGCGAGTCCGCTTTTGCGTGCCATACCTGGAATAAATAGCCCGCCGTTTGATTGACAGCTTTCCGGTGGGTTGCAGCCGTTGGCTGCTTATACGAAACTCATCAAAAAACGGTGCAAGGGCAGCGGGAGCAAGTCAGGAGAGGGTGTGTCTCAGGAAGGGTCTGAAGTCATCCGCCGCGTCTTCTTTGGACTCATAGCAAATGCATAGGACGAGAACCTCCAGTTTCGAGAGCACAATGCAATTTATGAGCCTACAGGGCGACGCAAAAAGTCACCAAGTAACAGAGCGGTAATTTCCCTTCTTCTACTCTCTTCCCCCAGCGGTGTCGTCAAAAAAGTGCTCCTTCGTCGCCTTTTTCCTCCACTCAGACGGTCGATCCCCGGCAGCGACCATTTCTTGTTTGTGTTAGCATGCTCGCTTCTGTGTGCCTCTCCCTCGCTGAGGCAGTGCAGACGACTTCAACGACGTCGCTTCGCCACATTTGCATATATGCTCGTGAAAAACGAGTTTCAAACAACGTCGTCGTATGGGGAGACAAACTTTTCACATCCCATTTTTTCCAGCGCCGTAATTATCGCCGTCTCCGTCGTCGTCCGTCGTCGAGGGAGGACGAACATCTCCTTGGGAGGAGAGACAATGTCCCTCACCGACCGGTTAGCAGTGGCCGGCTCGATTCATTAACAAATTGCCAATTAGACAATTTGCATAAACGGACTGTGTTGGCTGGGATCGCCGCTCGCCCGCACGTCCTCCTTCCTTTCCGGAAGACCCTTTGTGGCGCTCTGGAAGACCACCTGAGTGACTCAGCCACGCACCGCCGGCGAAGTCTCTAAATGCGCAGATTTGGATCACATCCGCAATCGGTTTTTGCGGCTTTCCATTTCTCCTCCGGTCGTCATCATAATGGTATAATTGACCCAGTGGCGGCGGCTTCATTAAATCTGTCATAAATGTCAAAAGTGGAGCCTCAATTTTACGGTCGTTTTGGAAAGACACAAACTCTCAGAGATGGGCTGTAATGACCACCTACATAGCGACGACCGTCGCCGCGTTCGATCTGTGCCACCGCCGGAGGAAGAGTGCAATGCTGATCCACGCACTCAAGGCGCCCTAGAGGCAAACAGGTCGCCCTCGCGCGGATTTACATCGCCCCCCGCGGTGGCCCGTCGTTCTCATCGTTACAACTAATGGTGACAATGGAATGCGATTTGCTCGCTCACGGGTTACAGTATCCGGCACACATAAAATCCTATCCAAAAAATTCCACCCGCTGTCGGTGAGGGAAGAACTCGTAGAGAGACAAGGAAACAGATAAGTATAAAATAAGAAGGGACAAAGATATCTTATTCTGAAATTTGACCATTGTATAAAATTTTTCAAAAGAATGTGGGAATGAACTTCAAAAGGCGGTAATGGGAAAAACTTGAAACTCTGGATCGGATTTTACCTGCGCGGACAGAAATATCTAGCACTCGAAACGAGGATGCCTACAATCAAGCATTCTATGGAAGACACACAACAACAATTGACTGCTGGCTTATATGAAAGTCTTTTTATGTCTTGTAGTTTTATGAACGCAAAACACGAAAGTTAGAAAACATAGCATGTGAGACCCATTGGACCTGTAGCAATGCCCTAGTAAAATCCCCCACCTATGAAAGATCCCCCACCTATAGAAAAAGCCAAGTAAGCTGGAATATCGTTTGCTCATTCACAAGTTTTTCGTCCTTTTTTTCTTCGCTTTAGCGACTTACCGTATCTTTTACGACGTTCGGCCAACAAAAGCTTGTAACATCTAATCTGACCACTTTTACAACAACGTGGCTATAAAGAGCGGTTAGCGGAGTTTTTGCCTATTTAGCCTCGGTCACATTTTCTCAATCCGGAAAATGCGAGAAATTACGGTGCGGCGCGCGCATCTCATCCCACTTTCAAGTTGTCCGCGCGCGTAGAAGGGTGCGAAACCAGAGGCGGAACGATCAACAGGGGCGTTTCTTTCGGAGTGCCCGGCGCAGAGTGCAGCCCTTCTCAACGTCGCGCACACCTATAAAAGAGCCCCTTGGCAGTTGTCATTAGTTCGGTTTCAACTCCGCTTCGGGGAGTTGCGAGCCTCAGTCATGGATCTGGACAGCAGAATCAAGGCATACAAGTTCGTCGCCTATTCAGCCGTGACGTTCAGTGTCGTCGCCGTGCTCTCAGTATGTGTCACGCTGCCGATGGTCTACAACTACGTGCACCACGTGAAACGTACGATGCACAACGAGATCACCTTCTGCAAGGTTAACCCAGCCGTTTCGCTGATGATATTCTGAATCTGCAACTTTCAGGGCTCAGCCAAGGACATTTGGACCGAGGTGAACCATTTAAAGAGCATTCCCATCGCAAACAACCGCACTGCCCGTCAAGCGGGCTATGACGCCGGAGTCACCGGAGGTACCGTATCCTCCGGAGGTCAGTGTGACGGATGTTGTCTTCCCGGACCGCCTGGACCTGCTGGATCTCCAGGTAAGCAGAAAAATGTTTATTCTTACCAAAATAATTATATATTGTAAATTGTATTACATTGAAATTTAGGAAAGCCCGGACGTCCGGGTAAGCCTGGCGCTCCCGGTCTTCCCGGAAATCCTGGAAGACCCCCGACGCAGCCTTGCGAACCGGTGACACCGCCTCCGTGCAAACCTTGTCCTCAAGGACCTCCCGGACCACCTGGACCTCCTGGCCCACCTGGTGATCCTGGAGCTCCTGGACAGCCTGGAAGACCTGGAACTGACGCTCCTCCCGGAGAACCAGGGCCAAAGGGTCCCCCAGGACCACCTGGCGAACCCGGAGCTCCTGGACCAGCTGGAGATCCCGGAGTTCCCGCTCAGAGCGAACCGCTTATCCCTGGAGAGCCTGGACCTGCCGGCGAGCCTGGTCCACCCGGACCCCCAGGACCTCCGGGACAGCCTGGAGCGGACGGTGCTCCTGGACCCGCTGGACCCAAAGGACCGAACGGACCCGATGGCGCTCCTGGAAACGACGGACAGCCAGGCCAGCCCGGTCCTCCTGGACCTCCTGGGACCCAGGGCGAAAAGGGAATCTGTCCAAAGTATTGTGCTATCGACGGCGGAGTGTTCTTCGAAGATGGAACTCGTCGCTAAGGCACAGAAGTCCGGGATGTCAGCAATGTTCTCAGCATGCAATCTTTCGTTGTTGTTTGCTTTACTGCCATGTACTCAACTATATAAAGAATTCTGCAGTTCAAAAAATGTTGAAAACATTGTCGTCTCCTCCAACAACAACCGTCTTGTCCGAAGACTGGATGATTTTCTTAGTCGCTGATCACAAACTAGTTTGACATCTAAGAACTTCTCAAAGTGCTCCTAGTCAGCAGGCGGAAAACCTTTAAGGTTCAAGAGCATCTCAATTGGATGAATGAAAGGAAACGAGTCCGCAACAGCATCAGTGATATCTATTGAATTGGTATGCAAATCGGAGCGACGGTAGATCCGCGTGAAAAGTTCCCTGCAGCGATCTGACGATCTGCACAAAGGAGAACTTGCCGCATCGCTCGCGGATTGAGGAGGACTCCGGTGCTGCTGCCGAGGGATGACCGTAGTCGGTCGCACGCTGGGTGGCAGCCGCAATGCCCTCGAAGGAACAAACTGAAAACCGGTCAGAAACGCACAAAAAACGAAATTATGAATAATTAGAATGGTTGCGCGAAGGAGTCAAAGGCAACAAGAACGCGGAGAGCTCCTCGAGCAAAAGGCAATTATGACCCGGGCACAATATCTCCGTATTTACGTTAACTGGAGGACAACCTTTGCAAACTGGGATTGAACACTGCTTTTTAAATTTCACTCTTATTCTCCCTATGAAATGCAAAGCGCATACTTAGCATACAAAGCGCATTTTTTCAAAGCGAATTCAATTACATAGGAGAATGGTGTTCTATGCACGTACTTTCCCTTATTTTTACGTACTCCTTTGTAGAGGTCCAGAAATAGCGTTCCGTCGTATATGGAAAACACTGCAAGTCGTTGATATGATAAACGAAGCAGAACAGTGAAAAAGGTTGCTTCATAGTCAAGTTTATTTTACCGTATTTTAGTTCAGGTGACACTACTGCGGTAAACTAACTGCAATTTTTAGGCTTGATTTTGTATTTCTTCCTCATAATGAGATCATAAGAAGCACCAAAAGTAAAACAAGAATCCACATCAGCCAGAGACAATAAGCAAGAGAATAATGTAGCAACAATACTAAAGTAGAGCAAAGCAAAATTTTTTTTTGTGTGTCGATCTCTGCAGCCTTGGTCTCTGTTTTATTTTTGAGAATTTAGGAATCAACCTAACTCTAGAATTCATCTTAATTTCTTCATATCGGCCAACTCCGTACAGGAGTGGTGATGGAGTGGCTGCCCCATCGTTTTTATTAGACCAGCCCCGGAGCGACCGTCCGGGACGAGCGGTGTGAGAGAGCGCAGACGACGAGAGAAAATCTATGTTCGTCCGCTTTCTCCCTCATCGTTTAAGCACGTTCTGTTTCCGTTCGGTTGTACCCTTTAAGGACAATTTTCTTTGAATACTGTGAATACTGATCTACTTACTTATCACCTCCCACTAAACTGAATTACTCACGACAGCTCCATGATGACTCTATTCTTGTCTGTCGCTTCACTTTCTTTCTAACCACACTACACGCACTTCATAACAGAACAACATGGTTTCCGTATTTTAGGTCAGGTGACACTACTGCAGTAAACTAACTGCAATTGTTAGGCTTGATTTTGTCTTTCTTCCTCGTAATTAGATCATAAGAAGCACGAAAAATAAAACAAGAATTCACATCGGCAAAAGAATAATGTGGCAACAATACTGAAGTGGAGCAAAGCAAAATTTTTTTTTGTGTGTGAATCTCTCAATCCTGGTCTCTGCTTTATTTTTGACAAATTGAAAGTCAGACTAACTCTCAAATTCATCTTAATTTCTTCATGTCGGCCAACTCCGTTCTGGAGTGGTAATGGGAATTGCTGCCCATCGTTTTTATTAGACCAGTCCCGGAGCGACCGTCCGGGACGAGCGGTGTGAGAGAGCGCAGACGACGAGAGAAAATCTATGTCTGCGCTCTCTTTCGTCACTAAATTGGGGCATATACAGGATGTATTTTTATTTATTATTCCACCGTTCAAATGAAGACAAAGGGTTACTCTTCCAGGACAGCTATAGCATCGACGATCTCCCTGAATGTCGGCCTTTCCATCCTATCCTTCTCAGCACACTGCAGACCCAGAGTGACAAAGGTCGCAAAGTACCTTTGATTATGTGCTAGAATGATAGTTAATTTATACCCATCTACAGGCTTTCTAACCTTTGTCAACGAGTTTGGTGCGCTTGTCGCCAAATGTTGTCATCAGCTTCTCGGGATCGTGCTTGGCCTCGGTTTTTAGTCTTTTGGCGTAGTCGACAATACCGTGAGGCTCTCGATTGTCAGAATAGGCACGCAACCCGCTTGCAATTTCCAGAAGGACGACGCCGAAACTGTAGACATCAAGCTTCGTGGATAGAATTTTGCTAGAAGCAGTTGTTATTAGTTAAATTCAGCAGCAACTGTACCTAGTAATGAATTCAGGAGGCAGATATGCAAGGGTTCCTTTAATGTGGGAGGCAATCAGAGGTGACTTCTGATCAATGTCTGCTTCCGCTTGCCCGTCTCTACTCAGGCCAAAGTCGCCCAGTTTAGGCTCAAAATGTTTGTCAAGCAGGATGTTCGCCGTCTTCACGTCGCCATGAATGATCGGAGTTCGGCCGATCGTGTGAAGGAAGTGAAGACCTCGACTTGCGCCGCTACTGATTTGTAGTTTCTGCTCCCAGCTGAGAGGTCTTGAGTCTTTCTACAAAGTTATTCATTGCAAATGGAAATTATAAAGTCCATATTACTCGACACAAAAGTCGATCTTCTAGGGATCCATTAGCCATGAACTGATAAACCAGACAAGGTGTTGGGCCGTCCATCGAAAATCCATACAGCGGAAGGATATTGTCATGCCTGTATTTGGCAAGCGTCCGTAGTTCTTGTAAACTCTGACGCAGCCGCTCCTTCTCATGCTGAAATCCTACCGTCATTAACCGCAATAAGGCCTTAGCCAACCTCTGCTCCTTTCCCGTTTTTAGTTTGAATTTTCTTCACGGCGACTGCTGTGTGTTTCCATTCTCCGCGGTAGACGACACCGTATCCACCTTTACCAATGACGTTTTCCGGCGCAAAAGAGTTCGTTGCCACAAGCAGTTCCTCGTATTTCACTGTCGGAGTATTTTGAAGACCCGAGTAGAGTTCCGCGCCCAAATTCGTCATACCACTGCAAAAATAATCAAAATATAACCTTTGCAGTAGAAATTCGCTACCTAGGTGTGCTGTTCACGCTTGTCGAACTTTGAGCTTTGCTCGTGGAAACGGAAGGATGAAGAACGTTTTCAGAGCGAATTCCAATCGACGACACCTGTAAAGAATAAACACCAGGTTCATTATACACGGTTACCTGGTGCTTAGATTCATTTAAGGCCATTTTAAGCGTCTGCACTGAGCCTTTCGAAATACAAGTGCGTTCCAATTCATGGTATTTTGGTTCCACTGAACTTAATTGAGCTGTAGTTTGAAATCATGATAGCAAAATTTACCGTATTCCTTGATGATCTCCATCCCTTTGACGAGCTTAGCCATGGCGAACACCTTATACAGATCCGCGATCAAGTATCCCTTGCTCCCCCAGATACGCAACAGGCAGTTTGTAGCGCTCGTGGGAGGACGTGCTTGCCGACAAGCTTCTACATCGACGTTTCCTATCCCTGGCAGGAGAAGAGCTGAAAATAACGAGGTGACCCGTATTTTTGGGATACAACGGTACCTATCTCTTCCCAGGCGTCATTTGGATCGAAGTTCTCCGAAAGCCTTCGCAGAGTCTCCACTGGAAGTTCGAAGACATACTGAATTGTCATCTGCAGAGAATGGGCTATAGTGCTCTGACAGTCATACCCAGGATGATTTGAATAACTCGGGGACAATCTAACAGATGTTTCAAGAAGTCCAACACTCTGCAATGCACATACGTTCTTCGAATGCGGGAAACTCTCCCGCATTTCGCGCGAAGACCACCTATATTTCACTATACTGCGCAGTGAACGGTGTGCCCATCGCTGCCACGATCGTGTCCTTGACGTCGCGACACTTCGGCGTTATGCCTCTCGGCATTATGTATTCTCGGCATCTCTCGGTCGATGTCCAAGTGTCTCCAGCGTTGTAATTACGACCTTGCAACGTTTCGCCTGAATATCTTTAGCTTACAGCGGTGTCACCCATAGGCGTGGTATCAGATTGATGGACTCTGCGTATCTCGGGGGCCCAGTTGACTGATATGGACCGTTTGTTTGGAGCAACTTCGTCGTTTGATCAGTTGCACTGGGACCGATGTAAATAGACAGTCTTCAATTGAGACACAGTGTAGTGATGACGTGGGACGTCTCGCAGAGACTATCGACGAATGCCAGTTCGATGCAGTCTGGGCGAGGTGCAGAGGGCGAGGGTGTCGTCCGCAGCAGTTTAAGGAAATTTTGATTCCTATGAGGTCGGAACGTCTCGCTCTCGCTGAATTAGTCATGCGGCTGACTTTAAATCGCGATTTTGAACGTGAAGGTCACCCATACCGTGGATGTTGTTTCATGGATTGAGTATCGGAATTGAGGGGTTCTCTTCTATTGATATCGGCCCATGAACTACTCTTCATTCGGTCTGGTCTGCTTTAAGATCTCCTTGCATGACGATATTCTCCGTGTTTGTCCAACACTATCGATTTCGTCTTCTATTAATCTTCTGCCCTGATAAAGGAACTGGTAGTCAAGCAACGCAGTGTCCGAAAACAAGAGCTCCCCGAGATATTCGTAGAATGTCGTCGTGTTGATTCGGCTCCAAGGAGACATCGCCTGAAATATGCATATCTCGTCGTTTATTACGGATTGCTCTGCTGCTTGCAACTGGCAAACCGGATGGTTATGCCAATGATATGCATCATTATACTATCCGTTCGTTATGCATTCATGTGATGATTGGCGCTATGATCAGTGTGTTCAGCACATGTTATCCAGGCGAACAACGCGATATTTTCTGTTTGTTTATATTCGCGTTAACTGGTCAGCGTTCAAGAACTGTAAAGTGTGCCTTTGTATTTCAGGTTGCTACCGTACGTGTGCAACTTCAAACGGCGGACGAATATCTCCTGGGTCATGCGCAGTTTCATGCGGCTTCGACAGTGGCTTCTGAATTTTACGCTTATCGGAGTGTTGTACTTTGTCATTGCTTATTCGTTCTTTTCATCGCCGTCCATCGTGAAAACAGATGATTCCCAAGAGCCGTCTGACACACATCAAAAGTCTTCTGATGAAGTTACACACAAAGCCGAGGTTTGAACGTTGTCTTCGTGTGCATTTTTCCTTATATGCATCCTTTCAGTCGATAAACATCATAATTACGGGAGATGAGCTGCTGGCGAATAACAAAACCTCGGCGAACCTTGTCCAATCCGCAACATGCAAGATACCGAAGTTGGAGCTGCACAAACCTGAGATTATGGCTTTCTATGAAAGCGCCAAGCCATTGAATTGCGACAAGAACGAGGCGAATTGGGTATTTCTTGATTCGGAAGGACGTCTGCAGCTTACGCCTTACGCTACGAAGTAGGACTCGTTTCTGTGATAATGGAAGCTCCCATTGTTGCTTTGCAGACAGTTTGGAAGTTCTGTGAAGTGTGATATCGAGTACTTTTTCCGCGTGAACGACAATCGTCTGAGGCAGGAAATAACGAAGAACTTTATAATTGGCAACGTTATAGACAAGGGCGATTATTTTCTTGCAGATTGCTTTTCTGGAAAATCTCATTGGTCAGACCTAAGCATTTAATGTGTAAACGCCGATCGTATTTCAGGAAAGGTGCCTTCATGACGATTGTTCCGCAAACTGAGAGGATCAAAGAGCAGAAGCAGAAGAAACAGCCTGATGACTGGTCCGGATTGAATGTTTTCTTCATGGGCATGGATTCGTTATCACAAATGGCATACCGTAGAGTGATGCCAAAAACGGTGGAATACTTCGAGAAGATTATGAAAGGCGTCGTACTTAACGGTTACAATATTGTCGGCGATGGCACACCTCAGGCCTTTATCCCAATTCTAACTGCACAGACAGAGCTGGAGTTACCGTTGACCAGGTATTTCCTCCGTACTATCTGTTCACCCCATTACAGTTAACTATAGGAAACGATTTGCAAACGCAAACTACGTGGACGTGTACCCATTCATTTGGAACAACTTTTCCGATGCTGGATATATGACGTTGTATGGCGAGGACGCTGCGGCTATCGGTACTTTCACGTATCGTTTGAAAGGATTTAAGAAACAACCTACTGACCACTATACGCGAACATTCTTCCAGAAGGCTGAGAAGATGAGTTACGGTAAATGCTTTGGCAGCGAACCGCAACACAAGGTATTTGACAATAATCAAAACGAAGTTTCTAAGAAATCATATTCAGAGTTGGTTGAGATATAGCCAGGAGTTTATGGAACGGTATCCTGATATACCGCGCTTCGCACTTATGCATCACGCTATTTTATCACATGATGATATCTCCCAAGCAACAGTCATGGACGAGGATTTCACCGAACTATTGAAAAACCTTAATACGAATGGTATATTCGATAATAGTGTTGTAATTATGATGGCTGACCATGGACATCGATTTGCGAAGCTGCGAGAGACACAGCAAGGTTAGCAATGCATATAATTGAGGTTGAAGGTCTTTTGTCGTTATAGGACAGTTGGAAGAACGCTTGCCGTTCTTTGGCATCTTTTTACCACAGAAGTTCCGCGAGAGCGAAAAGGGACGTAAAGCTTATCAGAATCTGCTGACGAACGCTGACCGTCTGTCAAGTCCATTTGACATATATTCAACGCTTATGGATGTACTTCATTGGCCTTCAGAAGAACAACTATCACAGCCTCAAGATACGAAGAAGCGCTCTCTGTCACTGTTCCGACCAATTCCTGAAACTCGGTCTTGCGACCAAGCTGGCATTGAGCCGCATTGGTGTACTTGTCTAAACTGGGAAGATGCGTTTGAAGACAAGGCGAAGCGGGAGGTCTCGGAGAAATTAGCACGCGCTGTTGTTCAAGCTATCAATGGAAGAACGCAGCCTGAAAGAAGTCTTTGTGCTCCAATTGTGCTTTCTTCATTAGAAAACGCAAAGCGGTGGGAAGGCTTTCATTTGTATTACCTGCTTTTTTTCCTTTGTTTAGGCTGGTTCCGCATGAAAATTTGTTGAAATACAAGAATGTCAAGGATGCCGATGGATTTGTACCTGAGCTCTCAGGAAACACAAAAGCTACAGATGCCTTGTACCAGTTGAAATTGCGCACGGAGCCTGGCAGTGCCCTATATGAGGTATGTAACAAGGCAATTCCTTAGTATCCGGGGCGTTCGCCGAAAGCGAAAGGTAAGAGTGCCTGTAACAACTTGCTTTTATGCGTTGGGAGTATGTGAGTATGTGTATTGACTGCCACAGATTTGTTTTGTTTGTCTCTAATAATACCACATATAGGTAACTGTTCACTACGATTCTGTTGCGAACTCAGTGGAAGTTGATATGACGGCCATCAGCCACGTGAACAAGTATGGAGACAATCCACACTGCATCATCGACAAGAACTACTTCCTAGCGGCTTACTGCGTGTGCTACGACAAAATTCCTCAGTAGCGCTGCTTCTATGGATATTCACTAACATCTGGCAGGAGACTGGACAGAGTTTACGGGTTTTCCCTACATATTGAACGGGCAGTTTGCTGAGGGGCCTGGTTGTATGTTTATATATTGACAACATTTTGTAAGATAATTGACAACATTGTATAATATCTTTGAGTATAATATGTAACAGCTAATAAGATTCTGTTTACTTGCGATTGTGAATTACTTACGGTGAAGCCGCCATACGGTTTACTTTAAACAGTGATACTTGAATCCAACTATAATTATGATCCTGATACTAACTCCCACTTTGCGGAGAATGTCGGGAGTCCTGAGTAGTAATTCCTTGTAGCTGATAGTGTAATGTAAAGGGAGTACACTTTTCTATGTCCGCACAGCCCTTTCTTTTTTTCCCTTTTCGTGCGGTTCGTCTACATTTATCCATTTCGCAGGACACCAAGGCATGAATTCTCTCATTGAGAATATTCGGCCTACCGTGGAGGAACTTGAACATTGTATCAAAACACGACAAAGGACTAAAAAATTACTACCAGAAAGTAAGTAAGTTATGTGCGATACAGCTAATATGCCCTATCTAGTTGATCGTCGCTTCTTTTGCCCGGCCCCGGCATGCCAAGAAAAAAACAGATGGTTTCCTACTCCAAAAAAGCTGAACCAGCATTACTTGAAGGTTCACACGATGAAGAAATTTGAATGTGGTACCTGTAACAGAACGTTTTCGCTGGACCGGGACCTGAAGTACCACACTAAGACCCAACACAAGCCGGAGAACACACCACGGAGATCACACGCGAGTCGAGTGAAGGTGTGGACGTGCATTACTTGTGGGGAGGACTTTGATCGCCGATATGAGCTCAATGATCACATAAGGGCCGAACATGAAAATTATGAGAAACGTTACGAATGCGCCCAGTGCGAAGTTTCTTTTGAGACCGTGGAAGAAGTCAGAAGCCACATAACAGAAATGCATCCCGAGATCAGCTATCCAAGCGCTGATTACAGTACAAATCAGCCGAGGTTAGTGACCCGCGTCTGAAACTTAATTGTACCATTTGTTTAAGAGGAATGAACTCTGGCGTCATCGAAGAAGAAGTGGAAACGGGCATGGAAGTGCAGCGTATACTGCAGAAGTTTCATCCGATTCAGCCAAAATTAAGCGCGGAGCCGCCGCAAGCTGATAACATACAGGAACATCACGTGGAAAACACGATGACCGGAGAGGAAATGCGCTGTGACTATGGAACGCATATGGAAATGTGGCCTGAGGAGAGCTTCGCTTCCACCCAGACTGAATACTACTCGACCGAACTTACGTCGTCCTATTCGCAGACAGACACGTACTTCCTCTGTGACCCCAGTGACCCTGTGCAATATCGTTACGAGTATGACCCCTTCTATATGGTAAGTTGTCCCTTTAATTTGTCTGTCTCATTTCAAGAGCTTCCAGGATCGTCAGGATTTTGGAGCACAGACGTATTATGCCGAGACTCAGGACTTTGGCGCACAAATTGGTGATACGGGCATGTCCGCTTCAACTACCTGGTGTCCAATGGAAATGACTTATGACGGGGTTACTAACTACTCACTAAGGTACTGCCTAATGTGTACTACGCCTTGCACATAAGGGTCATTTAGTGCTGATACGTCAGCTCAAAGTATGTGCCACGTAGGGACGACATCCTGTTATAGTGATTGGACACGCCACACGGAAACCCAGACTGATCAGTATTATTATCCCTACCAACAGACTTCTCATCACGAGCCTATGATCAGGTTCAGTCACGAGAGCACTCAAACAAACGAAGTCACTTACAGTAACCAAATGGTTTAATATTATTACTGCCCTACAAAATATTTATTCCCCGGGTTATACCTTCTGCTCATTTATCTCGTCACTGCCCCGAATGTTATCACATTGATAACTGATTTTCAACATTCCATTCCTCAGATTGTTTGCAACAGTTTTATTAACGTTTTATATACAAAATAAACAACAATCACACGAGCTCTTCGTCAAACGTGGTCCGGATTTTGTCTGAAGCAGATGTCCGGGTTCACTTCGTACACTCTCACGTCCTGAGCTTTTTCGCACGGCATTCCCACACCGCTCAGATACTCCGTATCCCTCGCCGTCGCTAAAAGAAAGCCAAAATCGCAAGTTTCGAGCTATGAATAAAAAACGAAGGTCGACGAACTCACGAATGTAATCAAGTTCCGGATGTCGTCGGACGGCTTTGTGCAAAGGACAACGTTCATGGCACACACAGACGACCACGGCCACTGTGAAGAGTACGGCGATGACGACGACGAAGCCACAGACTGCCAATGTCGAACTAGGGTCTACTTGAAGACGGGATCTTTTATGGATACATACTTTTTGAATGTCTCGAAAAGAGTCGGATCTCGACAGCAGTTCTTCTCAATTACCTCGCAGCACTGAGTGGCCGATTCTGTGTGTTTATCAGTAGGGCAGTAGTAGGTGTCTACGTGACTGTGAGTTAGGGTAGCCATGACAGGTCCGCATTTTGTTTTCCCTGAAATAAAGCTTCCGTATAAAGAAGGAATTTCTAATCTATTCTCTACGTTTATCTTTCTATCTTATTTGTTTAAAATGGGTTTCTCAAGCGGGTCAACATTCCTTTTCCGAGAAACCATAATGAAAAACCGGGCTTATACAATCGGCTAATGAAAGGAAATAAAGTGACGTTGAGTTCTGATCAAACCAACCGCCCGACATGAGATTGATAGTCAGCCCGCGCTAGATACTGACGATATCTGTCAAATGGAAATTAATTGTCCGAACACAGGAAATAGCGCATTTACGCCCTCAAAACACAGCCCGCTAGTGCAAGAAGTGGCTGCGAAACAATCGTTAAAGAATAGCGGAAATTGTTGATAAAAAATTGATTTATGTCGTCGACTAATCTTGCGGAGATCTTAATGGGTGAAAGGACGAATGTCCCTGGGCCGAAGACGCGAAAGGGTTTGGCGGTTTGCAAAAGCGTCTCGATGACGACAGCTGAGCAGCGGTTCGGCACAGAAAGAAGCCCCTGGGAGCGGTGCTTGTCCGTTCGACCACATATAAGGGTAAAATGGATTAATTACGAATACCCTTTGTCGCACAATGGCCAATTGCGAAACAAACTGAGACGATGAGGAGTGGAGTGAGGAGCGCGCCGGATGGCGTCGACGACGGAAACATGTCTGAAACGTGCGCTCTGAGATGGAACAATCGCGATGGCCCGGAAATTAGGATAAAACGCCCTTAACGGCGGCTAATTCATTAGAACCGTGCGTAATCAAAGATGAGGAGGGCACATATTGACTATTTTGGTCGTCCCGAGGCTCGGATGACGGAGTGACCCGTTGCCCGCCGGCATCGCGTCCACGCCTAAGGGTTTCCCATACAGCGCCGGTTGCCGCCCAACTCGCGCTTGGTCCCTGCGAATGGGCCGAGATGAACGCGGAGTACCCTGGCGATATATTAGAACCGAGCAGAGCTCACGACTAACAGCTCCATATCCCCGTCCATTGCATTGGCCGGTCTGCGTTCACAAAAATGGAAAGGCTTTGGGCAAACAATCGAGAAGCCGCGCACGCAGTGCCTCCATGATTACTGCACGAATAAATATTACGCGAAACGGAGATGGTCCTCGACGGACCCTTAGTCCTCGCCGGATCCGTCACTCTCCGCCCATTCGGGGAGACAAAAAGCGTCGCATTTGTAATCAAGGCGTTTTTTCGTGGCAAACCTATTAGCGCCATTGTAGACAGTTGGCGCAGTGCACCTGCCCACGGCGGGAGCGACGTTTCGAGTGAAAGGATTAGAAGACCCTATTCCTTCAAGTGAGAGTCAAGTGTCGCAAGGCGGACAAGCTCTATAGACGGGAAGGAATGGATGCGAGTAATGGGTGTTTATTCTTTTCACGGGGACGCCGATTTAAGTTGTCAAGGTAATCGGCATCTCACTCGGAAAAACAAGCGGGTGCATCGACCGCGGCGGATCTCGATGAACGCTTCATGAATGGACATGTTGACGTCGAGTGTAGACGCATATGTAACATTGAGGACCTTTCTTGGAATGTGCCTTTCAAAGACACCCTCCCCGGTTCTATTCACACCATGCGAAATGTCTTTTTGTTTCCAGCTTATCGACATCTGTATTGACATGCATCAGTTGCCCACAAGATGAGGTTTTCCACTTTATTGCAGAATAAATAAACGTCCAAAAGCGCCTCGACAATATCACAACGTTTTCCGATTAGAACTGGAAGTGAGAGGAAGATGGCAGCACCATATGGAGGGCAGCAGAAAATTTAGAGTACTGTACATGTGTCAACCAGAAAAGAGACCTCGTAGTAGTGGGATGGATGCGTGGTTACAAAGGGGAGACGAAGAAGGAGGAAACACTCGCTGGTCGGGCGGTCGGAGTGCGGCGCACTTTCTCTGGAGGAAAGTCGGATGCAGCTCAGCCTCAACGAGTCTCGTTTTGCGTCGTCGGAACACCGGTGTTGTTGGGAAAGCAAAGTGGTGAGCGAAGTAGGTACATGTTATGAGATGATATGCACGCGGCCAGCTCAGGGTTGCAGCACGGCGTCGGGTCTGTGGAGTTTGCGGCTGACGGGCGAGTCGCGCGGCGACTGGAACGTGTGTTGGTGTACCGCAACCGGTGACTGAACCACGGGCGTCGCCGAGTTCTTGTTGTACTCGTGTTCCGACTGCGACCGTCGGATGCGATTCTTCTTCCTCATCACTGTGTGGAAAATAGGCGACTGAACGTAGCTACTTAGTGAACTGTAGCAACTTGAGTGGCTTACTTGGTCGTCACTGCATGTTCCACACGAGTTGGGCCCGTGTCCTTGGTGGTGTCCGCTGCATACGGTAGACCGCGTGCCGGAGTCCGTGCTGGAGGCCGGCGACACGGCGCGCGTGTGATAGTCCTCATCTGAGGGAGGGAAGCTTTTTTGTGTCTGTTCAGGAGAAATGACGAACCTCTCTCGAATAGTCCGTACTCGTTTGTGTCGTTGCTAGCGTTGAAGTTCTGTGTTTGGCACTCGACGATGACCGGCTCGTAGGAGAGCAAGATGTAGATCTTGGGCCCAAACAGAAAGCCGAGAAGGACACTTCCGCAGGCGATAAGCTCGAGCACGACGACGACATCCTAAGACGAACAGATAGTGATCACATATAAACAGTGGGACACGGACTCTGTAAGCCGATGGCGCGAGGAGATAAACGACGATCCAGAACGCCCAAAGGAGAACGCAGACGAGCGACGCGACGAACAGCCACTTGGTCTCCTTGTAGTTGCGCTTGATGTTTCTGTTCCGGCTGTTGATGAACAGAGCCAGGGTGAGCAGAATGACTACGTAGCTCTGCGCGAGCAAGAACTCAAAGTGACTGAACGAACAGATCATGCGCGTGCTGTTCGTGCCCAGTTCGATGGAGGACATATATGGCTCGGAAATCCATCTGTAAGAGGGAGTCTTGGGAAACCAGGAGACTGCAAAAGAAACGTACCTGACACTGAGAGCGATCTGAACGCCGACGATGAAAAACAGCAACATCCAGTAGTTCCAGTAGCTGATGTGTATGGCGTTCGCAAACCCGAGAGTCTCGGCGTTGCGTAGCTGACTGGCTTTGGCAATCATCACTCCGAAGCAGATAGTGTACCCAATGCTGTGGAAGATGATGCGGCAGCGACAGATCTGAACATAGAGGGAAAATTAGAAAAAAGAGTACGGAACGCACCGCATCTGTAGCGTCGAAAATGAAGAAGTAGGACGTGGCGTACAGGATGCCAATGCCGACGAGCAAAGTGATTCCGAGAGACTGATTTCCCTTCACCACCTTACAGTACATTTTGACACAGACAAGGATAAGCACGGCGATCGCTGCGATGAGAAGAATGGTGGAAACGACGAGGAGCACGAAGTTGTGCGGCTCCGACCTCCACTTTCCACTGGTTATGTGTTCGAAGACGGAGGCGTAGGCGACGCGCTTTCCTACGGGCCCGGCCGGCTCACGGCGAACGTATGAACCGGAGACAATCGGCTCCTCTGGAACCGGATACGCCGCGTTTAGAGGGTTCGAGAAGAAGTCGCTGTCGAGGAAGCACTTGCAGAGCGGCGGGACGCACTTGGAAGAATGGGCGAATCCTGGTGTGGCCACCCCGTTGACATAAGTGCGGTAGGTGTCCGAGAAGCGAAGTCCTCCGGTCGTGGACCAATTACCGATGAGGCGGTAGCCGAAGTTCTCCTTATTCTCAGTTGGAAGGAACTCGTACACCTCGAAGTCGTCTTCCACGGGAGTTTTCTTCAGAATGTTGAGCACTTGTTTCCGGCCGTTAGTGTAGAAGTCGCCGCAGATGCCGTTCTGCTCCGGGCACAGCCGCTTGTACACTGCGTCCATGGCGAATAGGAACCGCTCTAGTCCGCGGGCCAAGTAGCCAGTCTTCGTCATGCGCCCTACATTATTTTCCTACATTAATTCCGTAAGCAAAATTGGTCTTACCGAGGCTCGGAACATCGAGCAGTTCGTCCCCGTTGCACATTTTGTCGCCGTACAGATGTTTGTTGCTGAGCGACAGGGCGCACTGCCACCGGTCCTCGACGTGTCTCCAGTACCACTGTTCGGGAAGAGTCAGCGGTGTGGTCATCTCCAGCCAGTGCTTGAAGTCGCTGTAGAGCACATCCTTCGGCTGCACGGATACGGTACCAACAAAGTTGGCGAGATTGTTGCTATCGTGAAGGTAGAAGTCATGAGCGTCGCCCACCATGATGTGCACGGTCGACGCGGTGGAGCTGTCACCTCGACGGAGTCGGTTTCCCAAGTAGAGCGACGCGTCTTTGGCCGTGGTGAACATTACGGTGACGTTGGCGGAGTGCGACAAAGCGTCTCCCGTGTCCGGAACGTTCTCCCCGCTGATGTTGATCACTTCAGCCATGCACACGCCCCGATCGGTAGCCAGCCGTTCGAAGTGATGGAACGCGGCGAGCGAGTCATGGTCTTGTTCGCTGAGGACTACGGTCACGAATTCCCACTGCATCTTCTTAAGCAGCTTGAGCAGGGCGATGGCCAGTTTTCTGTTGGACGGGAACGTGGTGAATGTGTCCATCATGGTGTTGTGCTCGCCGTCAATGGAAACGAGTGGCACATTAGAGTGTCCTGAGGAGAAGTAGCGCTGTACGGCCTCTTGTCCGTTTCCGGTGACTCCAGAGATGTAGCCAAAGGTAGATCCGGGAACGACGGTGATGTTCCTGTTAGCCTGCGGGAAGCGGAAGCAGTGGTTCTCGCTCTGGACAATTAGTTCGATCGCCTTCTTTCCACTGGCGCACGCGTCCGTGATGAGCGCGCCGAAGTCGAGGTTCTTAAGCAGGCTGAGCTGCGGGTAGCGTTGTCGGAAAGTCCACACCGTGTGCACAAAGGCCATCGGCATGGAGATGTCGCTCTTGCGCAGGGTCTGGCACATTTCACCTTCATGCAGATCGAACAGACCGGTCACGAACAGTGGGTACTGCTTGGGAATGGACAAGAAGTATTTCTGCAAAAACGGGATTTGTCACTACCGCACTCTTCAGCAACGCCTTACCTCCTCTTCCACACTAACAACGTGTTCGCATTGTCCACAGAAGGGGCGATAAGGAGCGCAGACCGACCGAATGCGCGCATCCTGACGGCGGATGTTCGACTGGAGAACCCTGGGCTTCTTGCCGGTCTCATATTCCAGCATCTGCAATGTTTACTGTGTATTAAAGCCTCTCGTGCATTATTTTTACCTTGTAAACCATAGGACCCATGTGCTCATCATTGACCAGCTCGATTCCTTCGATGATGATTCCACTGGAGATCAGGACGTTGTCCACGCTACGATAGAATTGAATCTTTTCTCCAATGAACTCAGCGGGGTCGTTTCCACCGAACGTGTAGTCCAGAGTCTCCAGCTGAGCAAGTACAGCGTCCGTGCAGTTCTGGGTTGGCCTATCGCTGAAAATGTCCTACAGAATTATCTCGCTTAGTCAGCCTTTCATACCAAATGTCCCTGAGTTCCTTGTCGGCTTCTAGTTTCGCTCCCACAACCGCCAAAGCGTAGGTGAGTTTGATGACGTTCTCGACAGTCTTTGACTGCGTGTATAGAGAGGCCATGTGCTCTTTGTCCAGCGAGGCACAGTCCGAGAATCCATTGGTTCCTATCAGACTGCAGTTGAAGACCTGCTGCACGTAGGAGGTAAGAAGGGAGTAGGATTGGAAGTTGTTCTTCAGAACTCGAATGAAGTACTCTTTGAACTGACTCAGATTCTTCGTTTTGGTCTGCAGACTGATCACCTAGACATTTCAACATCCTCGCCATTGCTTTGAAAAAGTGCTCGGTGGTACCTGCATGCGCGACCCACTCGATAAGATCTTTGTTTGGTCTTCGGCATCGAGACCTTCGCCGTCGAGTGGAAGCGCCACCCACAGCTTGTTCAACATGAGCAGTTCCTTTTGCGCAAACGTTTCGAGCAACTAAACGGCGATAGACCTTATCGTCTAAAGTGCTTCTAACCTGGTCCTTAGCCAACATAGACAGAATGATGTTGCTGTCGCTCTCGGCGATGATCCGAACAAGCAGAGGGTGATCGAAGGGTATCACCTCGGCCACGTAGATGTCGCTGGCCTTCAGCTGGTCGATGATACGTCGGAGCGTAGCCGGATCCTCGCCAGTGTCCACAATGGTAACCAGGTTCGAGCGGAACGATCCCATCAGTTTGAGGAACGCCTCAACGAAAACACCAAGCGTCGGCGTGGTCGAAATGATGTTGGCCACGTTGAGGTCCACCAGAGTTCTCACGGACGCCTCGCTGTAGGCGGAGACCGGTAGGGTTGTCGTCTTTAGCATCATTCCCAGAGCTTCT
The DNA here is from genome assembly GCA_016648015.1 of Steinernema khuongi. NCBI lineage: Eukaryota > Metazoa > Nematoda > Chromadorea > Rhabditida > Steinernematidae > Steinernema > Steinernema khuongi. The sequence continues at coordinate 20,676 of JADLIF010003392.1, forward strand.
GAGGAAGCGCGATCTTTTGGAGTTATTAAACCTACAATAATCTGATGTGTTGCATAGCTGATTTCTGCACTCACTTATTAGTTGGGAACCATTGGATCTCCTGTTCTGAACGCACTCATCGGGCTCGTGGTAGCCGACGGCGTCCAAGAAACGCAGGGACTGTGAGATTGCTTCTTTTGGTCGCGAGCAGGTGTCCCCTGCATACAAACCTAAAAACGTGCCCTTAGAATAAATTAACGTCTTAGGAACATGCCCATCTTAGACTGTGCATTGTCAGGGTTCTGATTCCAGTGGGTCAGCGCCCATTGGATCGCGACAATGTCTTGAACGGTGTCTGGCAGAAGCCATATGCAGTTAGTGTCATGGAGAGGGAAGGCTCCTCCGATTTGATACTGAAATATTGTTCATAGAATATTTATAGCTAAAGAAAAGAAATCTTTCAAAAACATTGGTCTTCCTTTTCCCATAAAACTGGTTTATTTTGTGCAATTGGGTGGTTATTGACTAGCCAAAGACGATAATCGCATTTGTTTGTGACAAGCCATAAAACTTTATCGCAGCCCCTCGGAAGCAATTCGATTCCGGTTTCCAGTCTGGTTTCAGAGCGTGTCCAAGAAAAAACGTCTGTTGACTGCGCGCATAGGTCTAGAGCGCGGGTGTCGTGGGTACGTTCATATTAAGCGAGAAATAACTTTTATAAAGACCAACCTTGTTGTTGTCGGGCAGCACTTTGAACGGATCGTAGACGCTGCAGAGCCCGCCGCGGTTCGCCTCGGCGACCGAGCAAAGGGCGGCCAGTGCCAGCAACGCGACTCGAAGCAACATCGCACTCACCACATTTGCTGTTTCAGATTTCGATTACCTTGAAGCAAAGAACGTCGGTCACGTAAGTGTTTTCCAAATGGCGCCCCGGTTGGCTCATTTCAGAAGGGTCGCGACCTCCCTACTACGCGGTAAACCGTCACGCATCCCCGTTTTGCAACAATCCTTGCCGCGACCGAGCTCAGCCGATTAATTCTATTAGGAACTCAAAAGGGGCTGTTGCAAAGAGAGTCTAGCGCTGGCGCAACGCGACAGTGCTGCTGACCTCCAGGCACGTCGGGAGTGCGTTAAGGGAGTCGTCGTGGCCTCCTTGGGGTTGAATCACGCGCGCGGGCGCGAAAACGGTCATCGGAACCGAAGAGGGCAGCGGTGCGAACTCGAGTAAACACAGAAAAGCGAACAGCCCGGCCAGAGCGAATAGCCGCAGAAGGTCAGCGGCGATGCGTTGGAATCGGGTTCAGGTGAACGGTGCGCCCCGTTTTCAGCTCTAATTTTTTCTTATTGTCACAGCGCGTCTTTTCGACGCACTAAACGGAGCGCGCTCGAGAAATGCGCTTTGGAACTGGTCTCGCGGTTCATCGCCGTTAGCGGCGGCTTCCAAAAAGCGCGCGCGAGCGAGAGACGATGGGCGCGAGCGTGGTTCATCAAACTTCATCAGCGAGCAGCGAGGCTTACGTGCTTCGGGGCAAGAAGCGAGGAAGGAGAGACAACCGCTTCTGCGTGTTTTCACGGTCGACGTTGGCCGAGTTGGGCACTCAGCTGGAACGGAGTGAAACGAAAATTGTAGATCGTATTCATATACCCTCCCTCGATACTCGTCTAATCTCTAATCCGATAACCGGCTTTCAAACGGACACTTTTGATCCCAGAACAAAGTGGCATAAGGTTGCAATACAATCTGTTGAATGGACGCATTCAGTGGTGACTGTTGCGTGGAGGGGAACTGGAAAAATGAGGGCGATGGCACATAATATCAACGTTAGATTCCAGAGGGTCAAGAAGGCAAGATTAGTTTAGTGCTAAGGCCATAGTAGTACATTTAGATCGGTGACATTTGTGTCCTGGAGGATTTGAGACATATGGTAAGTCAAACAATGACAATGCGATGTGGGAAAGGTTCGTGAGGACGTCCGACTCACGACGCGACACGATTCCTCGGCGTTCGGCGTCTTCGTCTCCTTCCCGACCGTCTTGATCCGACAATAAAGGGAAACATGCATTATTGCATTTGTTGCCCCGCAATCTGCGCGCCCTATCGCGCCTCGCCACAGGTCCATCCTAATCGGATCGCGTGTGGTCCAAAAACATGCGGCGAACGGACGGTCTGCGGATTAAAAAAGATGGATTTAACTGTTATGCGACACGCGCTGCGCGTAGAACAAAAGATCTCGCTCGAGAATATTATCGAATTGGGGGCACACGTCGATGGATGAATTTATGTTCAGCGCGGAAGTGGGGGAGTCCGCAAGCTGACTAATGCGCTGACTGAGCTCTGGGTACCAAAAAACGGATGGTGAACAAGACGGTTTCAGTTGGTCATTGGTAATTTAAAAGGTCAAGCATTAATGGCCATCTGTGAAACACTTTTCTATTTAATATGTATGTGCATAATAATAAAATCTGCATATAGAAAAATACTGTAAATTACTTTCCTTTCAGAGTGAGTGAATTTTAAGCGTATAACCAAAACATTAGACCACAGGCGGGCAGATCTGCATTTCCCGATGACTTATATAGTCATGAATAATAGGGACATAACACGATTTAAGGGTATGTCAGTTTTTATGTTATGTTCTGATATGCACAGGTAGGTGGTCCAATGGAACCGAGGCAAAAAAACTGGACCACCGACGCTCCTCGGACAGCCCTGCGAGTACAATTGTAGCGCGCAAGAGAACGTCGGAAGACTGAGGCCCGATTGCCCGAAGCGCTAATTGGCATCATCACCGAGGCGTTCAATCACGATTCACGGCAAATCGCAACAGCAAACAGATGAACCTCGCCGACCAGTAGTGACCATTGCAGTCGCGCACCGCCGCAAAAACATGGTGCTGTTGTGAAGACGGCTTGTACGTGTGCGCGGTTTGAAGAGCTCGGTAAACAGTGACAAAGCGCATCTCGACACTTTTGAAGAGGAGTGGACAGTACGGACCAGTTGGTTCAGCGGCAATCGGAATGAGTAATTAACGGGTCGAGCGATTAGTGCGGGCCGAACACTCACCGACTCGGGGTGTCGCAATGGTTTGAAACTGTAGGCGAAACTGAAGGCAACGAGGCCCAACCACAATTAGACGGGTCACGGTTGTCATGCACACGAAACGAATGTACTGTGGCGATGGATGCGAATTGACAACTTAGCATTCTTATCACGGAACTGGTTCACCCATCGGCTTCAGAGTTCGGCTACGCACGAGCAGGAGCCACCAGGACAAGTAGGTGCATCACGAACAAAAGAAGTGACACGCGCGGACGAGGATGTGTGTTGCGGTTGTTTATCTAGTGGCCGTTGAGAGACAAATCAAAACAATGTGAGGTGTAAAAGCGCGGTGGAAAAAGGGTAGCGGGACAAAGCGGGAAGCGTGTCATCGCTAATTAAATCAGCTCGCCTGCAAAGAACGATGCGCAAATCAAATCGTCGCCAAAGAGACAAATCGTCGTCGCCCCGGCTCGAAATCGAGCGGATTCGCGTGAAAACCCGATCAAGCACCGTGAGATCCCCTCCCTTCGGGGGTGTCATCCTGAGTAGAGGAGCGGAGCTGCAACAGAGAGATCTCGGTCTCCGCTGCATCTGCGCGCGGACAATGAACCGCGCTGATCCGTAATCGTACGTCAACAGCATTTGTTGAATGGTGATTAGCGCTGCTGCCAACAAGTGGCCCTCCGACGGGAAGTCGGAGGGAGTGGACAGGGCCGCGCGAGACGCGACGACAGCTCGCGAGGAAGTTGATCGGTACGATAATTTACGTGCGTTGACAAGTCCGTGTGCAAAAAGCCCTGTGCGAGAAGAAGCAGAAGAAGTACCTGCACGATGACCTGGAGAAGAAGCTGAAGCTGGACGACTTGGGGCGGGACGGAGAGAAGCTGGATAAGGACATGGTACACTACACGAGAAGGTTTCCCGAGAAAACTGGCGTATAGTCCCAGGAAAAATTTAAAGGTTAGTTTGAAAAAGAGGTTCAAAAGAACATTGGAGTTGTAGGAGACGCAGCAGGCGAATTTGGAGACGAATCTAAAACAGGCGATGAAGAAGATAGTTGTCAGAGCGTTGAGGAAGAGTGGAAGAGTGTGAGGAATAAGTCTTGCCAAAACATCGGTAGAAGTTTAAGGTGCTTGGAGTGCTTAGAAGTTGCGGAAGAGACTGTAAACTTGGGCAGCATACTGAAGAAGGAAGTAAAGCATAATACAAAGAATTTCCAGACGTATATTAAAAAGACGACTGCGACGAACCTTCTGAAGAAGTTCCAGAATAGGCTGTGAGGCTAAGACTGGGTACGGCCACTCTGTGAAGGATGCACATCGGATAGGACGATTTGCGGAGATAAGAAACCTGGGAGAACAACCGAAAAACAAGTTTTTGCGTGTGTTCTACAGAAGTCACGGATTAGCCGACAATCATCGGATTTTCGGCTCATTCGCGGTTAAGGCAAAGAGTGTTGTTGCCGTTCACGGCGGGAGGTGGCTGGGTAGCGCGGGATGCAAGCGGTCCGCGGGGTGGCAAACACCCATTTGTCATCTAATTAACAAACTGATGTCTCGCGAAACCTGTTTAGGAACGGGGAAGAGAAAAACGTCGCGCGCGCGCTCTGGGCGATAACCCAAATTCGCTATCAGAGAAAACAATGGTCTCTTTAGTCAAATGAAGTCAAACATGGACGAAGTGCAACCAATGTGACTGGAAGTCGCGGCGACAAAGTGGGAACAGAAGAAGAAATGCCGCCGTGCAGTGTGCAATGAGCTCGGCTTCGGGGTGACGGATGTGCTCTGGAAGAAGCGGCGGACGACGTCGTAGCTCGTTTTGCGGTTCGGCGCTACGTTCCAACCGCAAACCCGACGCCAATCGAGCATAACGACCGCGTTGGCGCGTTTTTGTGCATGAAACGCATTTATTAAACCAGTAAGCGAACATCTTTTTTACACATAGACATACACACAGTTCTACCCGAACATCTTCTGCAACACACACAGGCTATTGGCCCCGGAGCGAGAAGGCCACGAGAGCCGCTGCCAGTGGAGCGGCCAGTGAGAGGCTTGCCGTGGATTTGGCCATTTCCTGTTTGGAAACCTCCTCCGTTCCGCATTTCACGCTTGGAACGGAGCGACCGCATCTGGACTCCCAGTCGGAGAAGGCGCGCGGTTCGACGAGAGCGATGAAACTCTCGACGCGGACCCAGTCTTCCGCGTCGGAGACGTTCCTCAGCTCTGGGGCGTAGTCGGCCTGAACGGAGTGCGCGTTTTTGAGGGTTCCCTGTGAAGAGCCGGCGTACCTGATAGATGACGTGCTCGTCGATGGGATTCGGATCGTGATAGAGGAGACGCAACTCGTAGTCTTTGCTCTTTTCGCGCACTTCAATCACAAATCCGGCCGACGTGGTCAGCTCGTTCTTCGTCAGATACATCAACTTCATCACGGCCAGCGTGATCTCGGTGTGCTGAAGAGATGGAGATGGAAAGGTGGAGGTGATCAGTCATCACGAGGATTAATGCGAACACATGGGAACATGGATCTCAGTCGTGAAAATCACTTTCGCTCTCGGCAGGGTATGAATTATGAATAGCGAGACGGGACAGACTTTTTGAGACGCGCGACAAACGAAGTTAGATAGATCTGCTGTCAGCGGGAGTCTAATTTGGGCGCAAAACCAGTGACTTCTCAACCAGGACACGACATGATACCCACGATTAATTCCTTTGACAGTCCGACATTCGAGGTTTACAGGCCAAGCACCCACGGGCACTGGGCGAAACGTAAACAAATCTGGTAACCGAGCAAATCCGGTTGTCAATGTGATCGCGCAGACAAACTCCTTTTGGTTTGAGTCCCTCTCCAACCCTTACCGACGCGTAACCAATCAACTTGTGGGTTTTGTTTCTGTTGTCCACGAACTTCTCCAAGTAGTCAATAATATTGCGAAGCCAATAGCCGGCCATCATGTCGCGACAGGGTTCGTACTCGGCACATTCGATTTGGTGAGCTTCGCCTAAGGGTACGGTAAGCAAGAAGATTGACCATAGAGTACGCACCAAATGAAAGTATTTCTTTTTTCAGTGTCTCCTTTGTGTACCCGGGCAACGTCGGGTGCTCCAGCCATTCGGGGTAGCTGGCATTGTAGAGATCCTACAAGGAAGCAATTAAGAGAGTAGTTTAACGACAGTCATATATTTGCGCAAAGAGCTGATTGGGAAAGTCATAAAATTCGTGAGACCTTTCGAATTGCGTTTTAATATGAGCTGGTAGCTTGAATTAAAAACAAACTCTGCTGTCCAAGATAGAATACTGATGTTTAAATTTATAAATCTCTCTAGGTACATGGTTTTCAAAGTTTGGTAGCGACGATACATCACCACAACATGCCTAAGAATGCAATATCCGACTAGATTTAGTAATCTCGGGGGCTGCTGTTGCAGGCATGAGTCTGTGTCCGAAAAATTTTTAGCTTTTTTTATCATGTTTTTACTGCCCCAGCTGTATATACGGCATATACGAGCTACAAAGGAGAGTAACCTCTACGCTTTTTCCTATCTTCACTGTTCTTTTCCAAAAAAACTCGCGGAAAAAGTGAGAAACTCAGTTCCGCAACGTGCAATCAACGTCTTCGCGACCGTTTTCGACGTGAATTGCACCGCTCGTGAGGTTTCCGTTTGTTTGTTTTTTCCTTACGATTTCAAGAATGTTGTCGGCCAAGTCGGCTGCGTTGCTGATGGACGCATTCCACCCTGTGTGGTTCGCAATGTAGTCAAGGATGGGCTTTTTGTCGTCGATCAACTGCCTGAGGTCAGGAAGGTTGTCGTCGCTGATCGGAGCCCACGCTGAAACAGCGCGACTTCATTTACGAGCGCCATTACCACGTTTACGACGATGGCGCTCCTCTGCGATCTCTTTTCTTTTTGCGCTAGTGACTCCATCAAGTGGCCACCATAAATTGAGTGAATTTATCGCTCGGCGTACCTTTGTCGCTTGTGGGGCAGTTCTCGACTGCATACATGCGCAGCAGTGGATCGTCGATGGTGTAAGGCACCGGGGTCCAGTCAAGGGCCGCGTTCCAGGTGGCGAACGACTGAGGGGGGTAGAACCCGGCGAGGGCACTCTGAACGACGTCCGGTTGCGTAACAGAAGTAGTCAGTATTTAGGGGCAGCTCTACGTGTGTACATATTGTGTACACATATGTACATAAATTTACTTTAATTGCTTTGGCCAATTAGTCTTTAATCTGTAATCTAGTCCGGCTTAATATCCGTGTGGTGCGGAAGACTTGCTCCAAACTTTAGAAATCTCTATAGAAAGTACCAGATATCAAGCAATATATTCAGGGGACAATTTTTAAGAGGAAATTCTTGATGCATTATGCCGATAAGCTTTAATGTAATGACTTATAAGATTTTCATTCTTTTTTTTTGTAAAAAATAACCCGATTTTATAGTCCCATGTTTTGCACAACAAGACACAGAAATGCACGAAAAACCCATCAGAATCCGCCCGATGACAACGAAAATTGTTATGCAACACATCCACGTTAATGCCGCATGCAAATAGTGTAAAAAACCGACCTGCAACGTCATTTGGCAGCGATTCGCACTGGAGCTGTAGAACTTTGCTTCCTTCGGGATAAAGTTGACCCTCACCAATGTCTTGGCAAAGTTCCTCATCTCCTTCCCCAGACCAAATCCTTGCCGTTTTCCGAACTTCAATTCGCTTTTAAGATCATTAGCGATGGCGAGGGTTTACCAATGTGAGCTCCGTGTCTCCTTCGTGTCCCCACTTTCGCGGATTCTCCTCCAGAAACTTCTCTGGATTCCGATTCCCATGGCGAAATCCGAACAATATCATGCGGTGATTGGGGTCGCTGGGGACGGACCGTCGAGGCAGGTGGGTGTCAGAGTGCCCAGACACAACCACGGATGCCAGAAGAGCGAATACTAACACCACGACGCTCATGCTCACATATGTTCGATCTAAATCTCATTTTAGTGCAAATACTGCTTCGAGCGGATTATGTCTAGTGCACGGGCACGAGTCATAACAACACTTTCATGAGCTTTGGCGAGTATGACACAAGCAATACACAGCATAAATCGGTCAAATGTCAGCAAGCAGACATTAAAAATGGGAGACGTTTGCATAATAATTTAACCCATGTTTTTCACCCATGATTGTGCATTTAAGGAAAAAAGAAAAAAAATAAATAGGTGATAAGATGGTCCACAGAACGTTTAGAGAAACTAAAGTTAAAACCTGTGGATCGTGCCAGCACATTTAGGGTCACATAGCTCGTAGAACGTTTTTCGCGGAAAAGAGTAAGAAAAGGAACGAGGTTATATCGGTTTGATATTTTATTTTAAACTCTAGTGGTTTTATTTCCCTATAGATGAGCGCGGACACAAGAGCATACGAAAAGAAAAATCACCATTCATGGAGTATTTTTAGCCACAAAGAATTAAAAGAAGCGGGCCCCTCTCAAACCACAGTATTCCTTTTGATCACATCCAACAACTCAGGACGGCACGGAACACTCTCATCTAGCTCTGATTTCCAGAGCTTGTACAGGGTTGTTCAAATATTGAGAACAGAAAAGAACAATGCCACACCGGCAACGACATGGCAAAGGAACCGGACAGACAGACCCACGTGCTGGTCTCGAATTACCTTCGAGGACAGTTTTGTCTCGATCCCAAAATCGTGACTAATTTCAACGGAGTCCCCTCAGAATGGGCAGTTCGAAAACAAAAACAAGTCTTCGTGGCAAACAGCGTCGAGACCGCTTGCGTTCGCGTAGAACGTTCTCACCGATCACCGGTTAACCCAATGGCTACTCCCCGCGTTTACTGCGTTTGTTTTGAATTACCTTCCAGCTGCCGGAGACGGCACAAAATAGTCACACAAGGTCGACGTACGCTCTGCATGTCAGGCTGGTCGCGACGATCAATCAGCTGGACGAACGTATTGCGCGAAATGAGTGGGAAAGCGCGGTGGAAAACGAGGTAGACTCAGGAGGCTGGGGGCACTAAAATGGTCCGTTCGCATTGAGGACACGACATCATTGGCTGCTATAACAGCGATCAGGTAATAAAAACGACTTCCTGTCGAAGGCGCATTGATTTTCTAGACACGGACAAATTGAGGGAAGAGGTTGGGACAGATTGAGGGGCAGGCTAAATAAATACATAATATCTACGCGTTTATTTAAATCATGTTTTTTTATTTAAAGTACATTCAATAACTTATGGATAGCGTACGACCATTTTGTATATTTAAGCGGAAGTAAATCTGCGCATTTTTCCACTTTTTGGGAAAGAATTACCGTTTCCACCAGTTTCCTATAGGATTCATGTGAAAACGCTAATAAAACACGAGGAATTGCATACCAAAAAATATTGTAATAAAAACTGCTTCCTGTCGGGGCGCATTGCAGCAAAAACGGTGAGGAAAAACGGGGTTAGAAATATTCAAGTTCATTTCTTTAACAGTGTTAGATTGGCAGTCTTGAGCAGAGAATAGTTTTGAAGGAAAATGTGGGAACCACTCAATAAAGTACAATTTTGGTTTTTTATAAACAACTGTATTTACAAAAGTCTCTTTACGTTCCAACGCAATGCCTTCCAATTTTCATTTTTCACAGTAGCCCTTTAGTGATCTGATCGATGGGGAAGCGTGCAGGATAAGACGTGAACAGAGGCGTAAATTGATGGAAGACGTTGCATTCAAGAAGGCGTTAAATTCGTCATAACGTTCTTACCAATATTAAAGCGACCGCAACGCAAAATAGGTCAAAGTCACAGGGAAGTGCACTTAGGCGCGAAGACCGTTGATTTGCATTCACGCACTGGGGGTTCGGTGCCTTACGAGAGGAAGGTAATTTGTAACAAGCGGTGAAAATGTCAAGAGAAGGCAAAAAAACCCACTGATATCAATCACTCACGATTTCATGGTGGACGAAAGGGAGAGGCTAGAGAATGGAGCCCTTTCCGAAAAACCGCATTGATATGATGTAAGAACGGTTATGTAAGAACGAAGGAGGCACTAATTTGTAGATGGATTGGAACGAACGTATGGAACTCGAAGCAACCGTTTAGCTCTTACAATTTGCTGCGAACTGGTAAAGAGTGCTCGTCTGGCGGTATTTCTTGTTTGGTTCTGGATATGAGTCAGCCGTCTGACATGCACTTATAGGAGGTCTGGAATTTCTGGTTAGATTTTTGATTCCAAGATGACAAAGCCAGACGGTGGATGACATTTCATACTATTCCATTGATCACAAAACAATGTTTTTCGTCTAGACGATATGGTTCCAAGGTTTACAACCCTTAAATCCCTTATAATCAGTTGTGAAGATGCGCAGATGCGCAGCCCAAGAATGCGCAAAACATTTTTAATTTTCAGGTACACAACTTTCACCCACCACTGCAGTCGTTAGGGTTGACTAATCCCCTGCAAATGAAACATGTACACGTGCCGGACAGAGCCGGATCGAGGCAATTTGCGCGACAAAACGACGCCAGCTGGGAGAACCTATCTTCGTGAAGTGAACACATTCGAGCCGAAAGCCAAGAATAAACAATAACGAGAAAAACGACTGAAGCCGTCGAAGAGTCAACTAGTTCTGCTCCGGCTCCGCGCGCCGCTTTCCACGAGTCCTGTGCGTTCACCCGCGCGCGGCCTGCCTAGGCAGTTTCGTTGCCGAAAAGAGCAACGCGGCAACTGTAACGCACTGAGAAGCGGGGAAGAGCGAGAACGAGTTTACCTGCTCCTGGCTGCCGATACGCTCCACCGGAAAGTATACGTAGTTTGCTGTTCTACGGACACATGTTTACACGCGTGCTCCATCACACAAAACATCGCCAGTCGGAAGACCCTCAATCAAGCGCCGAGGGAGATGGGAAAAACGGTGCTCCGTGTTGACCGTCCGGCGTGATTCATGAATGGATGAGATGCCGCGGACGAAGTGTGGACGTTGTTTTGGGGGCGTCGGAACTGTCGCCGAGACAAGGGCTATCACCTGCAGTTCGAGAGCGAAAAATAATGCGTGTACTGTTTGCTGGTTACTTCATCAAACATAGGACCTATTGGAAATGGTTCTACTTGAGATCAACGGGATCATTTCAGTTCCGTAGGAGTGACACGAGATACGAGTGAAATATGTAGGTCCGCGGTCTAGTTATGAATGAATAGGAGCAACAATAAAAGTTCCATCGTCAGCCTTTTATGAGTATCGTGTATAAGATACCCTGAGATCTCTGCTGTTCATTGAGGTGCGTTAAGTCTACTTCACCAATGTTGGTCGGATGAGACGAAAAAAATGTTCTGAATTGACCATCCCATGTGACTCAGCAATGACGGTGAACTGACTGTCGAGAAGTGGACGTTGTTTAGGAACGTTTAAACGCTCGCCTAACTATCACATAAAGGGAGAAACCGATGGCAAATATGTTTGCTGTTTTAAGTAAATGTGGTCAAAATCCCACCGGTTTGACTACTTCGATCCAGCTAAGAAATGACTTAAATTGCGAATCAAGCAAAGGGCGGAAACGGTCCTTCTGCAAAAAAATGTTTGCAACAATCAAACTTTTATCGTCCGTTCACAAACAGCTGTTGGGACACAACGAACCAGTGGAGACGGTTTCTTTTGCAAAGCCGTGGGATTAAAACATAACTGTGTTCTGAAAATTTTGTGCACACACTCATAATCATAGTACAACGAAAGTGCACTAGCCGGCAAATTAATGATTCTCTTCACGCTCTGCTCTGTTTATTGTCCGCTGATTTACGAGACTGCATAAATTAACTTTATCGCTTTTCGTCGACGGCGACGGCGGAGGAAAACGGCGACCGTTCCCTGTGACTCATGAATGGAAAATTCGTGGCGGACGAGAAGCAGACGGTGACCACAACTGAAGCTCACTGATGGAGCTGTTATGTTCTATGTTTATTTCAATCAATCATTTGATAGCCCCGCATCTACAGACGCCAAAAGCTGTGACCATGGAGCAAATTTGCATTTTAATATTGGGCCAAAGTCGGATTAAATTTATGTATTTTCCCGTTAATGCACTCTGTGTGACATTTGTTGACTCATCTCAGAATCATTAACAAGACTTGTAGTAGTTGTTCCACTTCCTTAGAATTTCCGTACTTTGGCCATGATCCTGCAGCACATTTCGAAGAAACTCCTCGTGTCTTCGAAGATCAGTCACTACGACGTACAAGCTGTCATAACATGAGTCCATAGTTCCCGCATCGGAATTATCTGAGTAAACCCCAACAGCAACACCAATCTGAACAAAAACCGTTTGTGGCAAGAGACAAGCTTATAGGAACCTGATAGAGGCTTCCATCCGGGAGCTCGCAGACAACCGGCCCTCCAGAATCACCCTGAAATAGCAATTTTTTGTTCTTTCCAGTGCAAGATCATCCAACCTGACAGGCTTTGGATTGTCCTGGAGTTTCAAAGTAGAAGGTGTCGTACCCGAGAAGGCGACGATCGTCCAGTTTCAGGGTCCGTAGTTGAGGGGACATGTCGCCTTCTGCAATTTTCTTTTTCTATTTTCTAATTCTCAGATTTGAGCATGAACAGCTGTTTTATTCGTTAAAGTTCGGACATTCACAGCTTCAAGCTGGTCTTCTATTCAGTACGGAGGCATTCTGCTCGTTCAGTTTAGACAGAAAAATGTTGAATCAGATTCGACTTTCCCACAAGCTAGCCCTATAGCGGAGAATGCGGTGTTCAACAGGCGAAAAATTGTTTCCTGACTTAACAGAAAATCCTGATCCCCAAAACAAACAATTATATAGAAACATCATGTTTTACACTGGCTATGATGTCCGGACATTTAATAAATCTACCAGATCCGATATTTAGATTTCGTTTACAATCTATTCTAGTCTAGAAAATGCAAATTTTTCCTCTCATTTTGTTACTTACGTTCCGTAATTCCCCATCCTTTGAGGGTGCAATCCGTAGCTTTGAAAAGGGACGTTGTAGAAGAGTCTGCGGCGGTCATTATAAGATCCACGGTTTCTGTATAGTTAGGATAGGAGCACAGAGGAACTGCGTCTTTCAGGAAAAGTAAAGCTATATCATCTTCACGCTGTGTTCCCTGTAAGAGGTTCCTAAATTGCGTACATCTACTCTCACACGACTTCGTAATTTGGGTGAGTCACAACGGAGTCGACTTCCACAGCGTCGCCTCTCTCGTATAGTCCCACGTGGTTTATGAGCACATTAAGCGCCTTATATCTGAATTTCCATTTGACTAACAGCTTTGAGGACTATTTTACCGTTCGCCAAGTGAAGTTATGGCACAGTGTGCCGCAGTGAGGACTACGCGCTCCGAGATGAGAGATCCTCCGCACCATGACGCCTTGCCTCCCGAGAAGCCGAGAATGCTGACCATGTAATTGGAGCCTTTTGAGCTTAAAGGAGCAAAGGAGTCATCTCCATTGATGACGGATCTGCAACAAGCACTATGTGTATATCTTGCTATTATATACCTTATCTGAGAGTCGAAGTTAACCACTACTTTGCCCTTAACAAAGTGAAGCACCAACAGAATATAGAGCCACTGCATAGTGAACAGACGTCGATCAGATTTCTTCTTCGAATGAGCATTCCCACCACATGTTCCTTTTCCGCCAGTGACTCACATGGGAAAATCACAATGCGGGCTGGTTGGAAGCCAACGTAAAGCAAGACTCTAAGATGATATGTCGGAAATGTCGGAAAGGGGGCAGAGATGGAGCATCCTCAAACTGTTTTAAATTCGTTTGAACTCAGAAAGTCGAGTCTTCTAGTCTCTACTTAACAGGACCACAAAATCCAAAAACGCTCATAAAAACATCCGAAAAAACGCAATTTCTAGATTTTTTTGCGCAATTTCCATTTAAAAGAGCGGATTTAATGTTTACCTCATCCTTGGGTGGTTAAGCCGACGAGAAGGTACGGGCCCATGTCGAGAGGACCATGACAACTCTTCGGGGGTTGCCGTCTCTTCCACGCGGTGTGGCTTCGCGCAGAAACAGTTTTCTCCAAGGGAAGTAACCGGAAGAGCACTTTTTCTGACACACGGCCGACTTCCCATTGTTGACACAATTTCGCAGAGAATTTCAACTGTATTTCATCAGAAGTTTATAAGGTTCCAGTTCAGAATGGAAATCTTTGCTGGTGGAGCCTGGTCTACTTATATGGCACACAAGATTTATGAAATCAAACAATCCTTGGCTAACTACTCCAAAACAATCAATGCACATAAGGCAGAACAACTTCTAGTGGAAAGAAGAGGCAGAATTTAACTACCGTACTAATATTGTTGAGTAAAGGTTCCATCGTTCGTTTAGGGCTCCGGAGCGATGGCTTCTGACATTGGACGACGTCGCAACAACATTCGGCCACACCGTTCGTAGTATGGTATTGTTTATAGATAGGTAAATAGTTCGCTTCCCGCGCTTTTTTATGTGTTGCATCTGGCGCGCCATAACACTCATCGCCTGTCGAGCGCTCTCTCTTTTGTCGCGCGTTTTTATTGTCATTCCTTGCACCCCCAAAGGACGGGCGGCGGCTGGTCGCCGCCGCCCGAACTGTTTATTTTGACCAAATGAACAGTGATCTGCAGAAGTGCAGAAATGAGTCACAGTCCTACCCCGCAATACCTATTAGAATACCTGTTATCGAACAAGGATATCTTCAAATGTATGTTTATCTGTTTAAGGCCCCACCGATATGCTTCTGTTTCAGCCCTCTTGATGTGTTTCAGCTGACACAGTAACATGTAAAACGACGCCCACAACCGTCCACCTATCAATGGACGACCCTAACAGGGATGCGGATAAGTAAGCATCCCTGTGCCCTTCAGCGAAGGATCAGCATAGAAATGAAACAACGTTTCAAAGGTACACTGTGATATGCTTGCCTTCTAGCCATCATTTCAGCGCCCCTTTGTGCCGCTGAGAGGGACATGAAGAGGCGTTTTGGTACACCTCGGCCTTCGCGTCGTTTTCTGTCCAAGGAGGCTGGTATGACAACGTTTGTGGCACTACACGCTAATATATATTTTTAGAATTAATTAACCCGATATGGACGTTGAAAGGAGCTGAACGCTGAGTGCACGGACGAGTGTGCAAGCTTCTGGCCCAGCGTTCCAAAGACCAAAGTGACGCTAACGATTGGCTTCTCAGTACTGGGAAGAAACGTCACTGAAAAAGTGAAACCAACAGGTATTCCAAACTCATCCCGGTTAATGAAGGATAAACATTTGAAGGATCCATTTCCCTACCCATTACGATAGAGGAATCGACGTCAACTGGCCGTTCACGATCTCCTTCTTCATCAACACTTTAATCTGACCGTTCTACTTATTTCGACGATCTTGAAGATTATGCAGCACTGCCCACGCGGCTGCCTCTGCTTCTTCCTCTGCTAGGATGGATAAGGTCGAAGGTAAGAAAATTTGTCGTTAAAATTGCAGCTGATTTCTCAGCTAGCATTCATGTAAATTTACTAATTTATGAATGTTTAGACAACCTAACCAGCTTCTACGTTAGTCAGGCAACAGTCCGGACCCTACATATGACGACTAGATGGCCCCGGCCGCATGATTGACAAGCTACAAAGAAACCAGAAGTAGCAGTACTAACAGGTAACAAGACCAGTCCATCAGTCTAGATAAATAACTATCCTTCTTAGATTTGGCTTTCAAGTAGCCCATATAAAGTGCTCGTCTGACGAGCCATTGCACGGCGCATCCTACACACAGAGAACAAGAGGCCGTGAATTCTGCGACTCAAGTAGTTCCTAAACAGTCTTGAGGCCCCAACCTAGACCTCGTATCGTTATAACTGGCATTTTTATAGTTGTATGATAAGGTCCTCCCACGCGGTACAAAACTGTCCTCTAAGCATGAGGTCCAGATGTTGCTAAGAGGGCCTCTAAAACCCACAACTCTAGCCTAGTCTCCCTCTTATTAACCTTCCTACAACCTTCAGGCCCATTTTCTTATGTTTCCCTCCCTCCCACTTCCTTATTAACTTTTAAAACCCGCAGCCATCGGGGCCAACTTGACTTTGCTTTTGTCCATCTTAACCGGTCTTCCTACCAGTTAACCATTGCCGCGCTGACCTTAATTTACTGCTTTACGAAATCGAGTCCAGAGATTCGATATTGCCCAAAGTGAAACAAATCGTCTTATTTTGTTGTTCGTCCCAACTCCATATGTCCCACCCGTTGTATCTCCCGTTGTTATATATGTATTAAAATATTATATACAATAGTAACAATGAATAAATTGTGTTGATCTACGAAGAGCCTGAAAATCGGATGGACACGAATGGAACTTAATTCTCGCCAATTCTCGTCTTGCATTGTAGTGGAGTAATCTCAGATAGGAAGGTGTCCTCTTCAAAAAAGCAGACACTGCCTTGACGACATCCTTAACCGACACTGGAAGCCTTGAAAAATAAAGCTAACACCATTTATTCTAAAAACCAGTAACAACAGAAGTCTCTACACGATAATTTAAGATATTTACATAAACTTTCCAATTTTCTCTCGCCTCTTCAGCTGCGCATCAGTCAGACAGCGTCCCTTCACACATTTCCCCTTATAGCACGCGTCTTCGATTCCTTCGAAACCGCTACAGTTTCCGCCGAGCTTTACTTTTGCCGAACATTTCGGCGTGTCATTGGTGACGTTGTCGCAGAACAAAAATCTGAAATGATGGGTTAGTACTGGTCTTCAGGTTCTAAGTGGCTCACTCCGAACGACAGTTGAGATCCACTGCCGTGCAGGTCGGTCGAGGAGCGTATTCGTACATGTTATCTGTATACTTATTCGAGCAGCCGTCGATGTTCCGGAACGGCTCCAGAAGAGACATTTTTGCGTTCCGGTAGTGGTAGGAAGGTGCACAGTGGAAACGGTCCGCCGGATAGTCGTTCTCCCTCTGCTCGCGAGTCTGTCGCTTCTGACGCCACTCTTCCCACACGAGGTCAATCATGCCGTGGTGCATGAAGAAGATGGGGTCGTTGCTGCTACCGTACTTCGTGAACATGTCCCCGTTGATGTAGTAGTGCACGTAGTCATGCGAGTACTCTAGGAACCGGTCATCCAAGGTGTAGTTTTCGCATTGGACCAGCGGACTGGAATAGGCCATGACTCGGTCGATCTCCGTCTGGTCCACCACCCAGTCGATACGAGCGTCGTTGAAGAATTCTCCGTCGGGCTCCTCGGCCAGGAGCCGAAGAATGGCGTCTTTGTTCTGTGTCACGACTAGTGGCCCTGTGTCTCTACGGGAACTTACCTCAAGCGTCTTCCAGTAGGCATATTTGCCCGTAACCACGTAGCCGTCTTCGTCCGTGTCTCCCATCAGATCGTCTGAGAACCACACTGAATCCTTCGGCTCTGGAAGGTTGTTGTCGAGGCTGCTGTCCCAATACGGAAGGCCGAGATCCGGGTAGAACTTGCGGAAAGCCATTTCCAGTCTGAACGGATGGTTTGCACTGGCTCAAAGTCGTTCGGCCCACCTCTTGATCATCTCACGGTGCCAGGGAAGGAAAGCCGGTCCAGAGTGAATGCCTCCGTACTTGTGCATCTTTCCGATCTCGTTGTAGAGACCGATCCGCTTCATTTCGTTCAGAGCTTCCTCGAACTTTCGCTTCTCCTCCGGCGTGTACATGCGGAAGTCCTTCCTAAGCGCCTTTCCAAGAACTTTTCCCGACGGGAGGATGCAAGAACCGTTCACAACTTTTCCTGAAAACAAGCAAGATCAGAGCTTTAGATGGCTTCGGGCCAACCATCGTAGTAGGGACACGAGCAGGGAATATCCATGCAATGCGCGTACTGCGCAAACGGTTGGGGCCAGCTCGGCTTCTTGTACTTCTGGATGTCCTCGGCCGGGAGATCATGCACGCCAAACGCCGGCTTCGTCTTCTTGTCTCCAGACTGACCACGCTTGGGAGGTTCCGCTGCTGCTCTGAATTTCGGGCCTTCTTCCGAAGCGGCAGGCGTCTTGGGCTCCTCTTCCGTGTCGGAATCGTCTCCTTCCAGAATGAACAGAGACAGCTAAGAACACGTAAGATAACTACATTGTCGATATCAGTAACCTTTTCATGTTCATGGTGCACTCTGTAGAATGGTTGAATGAGCTTCGTCACGTAGGGTTTCCCGTTTAGTATGTCCGTTTTTTCAAGGATATAGTTTTTGCCACTCGCAAAGGCCACAATAAACAGGATAATAGAGACCAGTAACTGTACAGTAGGTCCCATTAGTCTGAAAAATGTCAACTTTCTCAGGGTTGAGACTCGTCTGGTTGTTCACCCTAAGAGTCGAGCTGCGTAGACAATTTTTCTAAATGTTATCTGATGCAATTAGGGAACTCCTGAAACTTTTTGGGCCACGGATCCACACCGCTATACTTGAAAATCCAAAAAGGAATATCTGCTAAACCATATCGTGAAGCTTTAATTAGGTTCGCATTTAGTACAAGTAGAGTAGCGCTTCTATGGTAAGGAAAAAAACACCTAACGGAAGGCACTCAAAGGAGACGCAGCCGACCGTGAAAAAGGTACATGTGGGGACATGCGCGTCTTGTCCGACCGACGTTGGAACGTTGACAATGACATTGCACATCAGCTGATTCTCTTATAACTGAGAAGTCAACCACCAAAGCACATTAACGATGCACGTAGAGCAGTGAGATGCGTGGATAATTTGATGGTCATCGACAGCTTTTTCGCCCATCAAGCCTGGACCAGTTTACTCTGCTTTAGCCCTCATTACTTTCTTGGCATCTTAACCTTTTGTCATATTGCAGAACACTGGACTTAAACCAAGTCCATAAAACAGCTGAAAAAAGTGTTGGATTTCTAGGCCATCTTGCATAGAGACTTTCACGCTTGTGGAATTTATCCTTCCAACGTGTTAAACCATACATTCCAGCGGATTTTTTCAGAAATGTTGCCAACCACCGTCGAAGGCCGGTCCTCTCAATGACCGGTCCAGCGTACGGCGTGTCCGAAAAAACTGTCATTGGGTCAATTTTGCCTCCCGCGTTGTGTTATAAATACGCGTCAAATAATCTTTCGCATGACAGAGGTGCAATCTTAGCGTGCGCGGAGTTTCCAGGAACATCTTCCGACTTGACTATCGATTTCCGGCAACGGTGGAAACGGTCGTGGTTCTATTAAAAGTTCTGTTTAGGGCCGCAGAATGCGACGCAAACGAGGAGACTATACGCTGTTGCTTCTTGTTGTGAACCTGCTCATCGGTGTTGCCTACGCCAAGATGTATTCCCTCGAGTTCAAGGAGATGCTGAATGGCAAGGAGTATCACACCAAACACGTTCAACCCTTCTTCAAAGTGTACCACGAATCCCATCACAAAGTACTTGCTCCTCCGCTCTTTGTCAACGTGACAGGTCTGTTTAGCTTCAAGTACTTATGCCCCATGAAAAGACAAAGAGTCTGCGCGGTCCGATCTTCAAGGCAGCCGACGATCCTCCACAACACGGCCAAGCGCCTCAAAAGAAGAAGTCCTTCTTCGGCGTTCATTTTCTTCCGCTCCTGGACATCAAGTCCTACTTGGAACCTAAGTGGCCACGACCCTTTGACAAGTACGCCCACTGCATGGATATCCCCTGTTCATGTCCCTACTACGATGGTTGGTTACGGTACCCTGCTGCTCGACACTGTTTATTTAGCCGTTTAGGAGCAGTCGTCAACGGGTCGTGCGTTCTGCCTTCAGGAAAGATTTTGGGAAAGGCCCTTCGCAAAGACTTCCGGATGTACACTCCGGATGAGAAAAGGAAGTTCGAGGAGGCGCTAAACACGATGAAGCGATCAGGACTGTACAACGAAATTGGAAAAATGCACAAATATGGAGGAGTGCACTCGGGTCCTGCGTTCCTCCCTTGGCATCGAGAGCTCATCAAACGGTTTGTATTGCTTTTCGTTAATCAGCAGTAGGCTCTGAACACGCATAGTTTCAGCAAACGCTTTTTGGTCCTTACACGCAATGCATGACAATCAGTTTAGAGTCTTGAGGTTCTCTCGACACTCCGGTAACTAGCATATTTTTCATCATTTTTTTATTATAGAACCCTAGAATATTCCAACTTGAAACCTTTGCACAAAAAATTCTAGCCTTGCCTAGGAGCCTTTCCTAAATTAGGGTTATTACTTCAGACTCGAAATGGCTTTCCGCAAGCTTTACCCAGACCTTGGACTTCCTTACTGGGACAGTACTCTGGATGCAAACTTACCGGAACCCAAAGACTCTGTCTGGTTCTCCGATGAACTCATGGGAGACACAAACGCTACGGGATACGTGGTAACTGGAAAGTACGCCTACTGGAAGACATTGGAGGTAAACGCTTTAATTTAAACCGACCCACCGTTCCTGTTCCCAAGAACAAAGACGCCATTTTGCGCCTTTTGGCCCAAGTGCCCGATGGAGAGTTCTTCAGCGATGGCCGGATAGATTGGGTAGTGAACCAGCAGGAGGTGGACCGTGTCCTTGCCTACACGCAGCCCTTGGAAACTTGCCTGAACTACACTCTGGATGACCGGTTCCTGGAGTATTCGCATGACTACGTGCACTACTACATCAATGGGGACATGTTCACGAAGTACGGTAGCAGCAACGACCCCATCTTCTTCATGCACCACACCTTCATCGACTTTGTCTGGGAGGAGTGGCGTCAGAAGCAGCAGACTCGCGAGCAGAGGGAGAACGACTATCCTGCAGACCGGTACGAGTGTTCGCCACCCTTCCACTTCCGCGATGCTAAGATGGCGCTGCTCGCTCCGTTTAAGAACATCGACGGCTGCTCGAACAAGTACACGGACAACATGTTTGAATTTGCGCCGCGACCCACGTGCACGAACCTCGACAGGAACTGTCGCTCCGAGTATGTTCTAGCTCTGAATCTTAGCTACACTCCCTCGTTTAGATACCTCTTCTGCGACTATCTGACTGGAGACGAGCCGAAGTGTTCGGCGAAGGTAAAGCTGGGTGGAAACTGCAGTGGTTTCGAACCTTTTGATGACGCCTGTTATCGGGGAAGGTGCATCAAGGGTCGATGCATCAGCGACAAGCAGTGGAAGAAGATGGAGAAGAAGGAGAAGTACATGTGATGTGCCCGGGCTGTGTCTTTCTTCTGTCATAAAATGCTGAAATGGTCGATCAGAGAAGCTAAAACACATAGTAGCAGTTTACATCTTTCCAATGGCTGCACATGGAAAGATCTCCCTATGCTCGCGAATGACTGACAGACTGCGATGGATCCATAAACCGGAAAGACATAGCGCTGGCTTTATCAGCATTCAATTCTGAGACAAAAACCATGGGCGCCGTAGTATTTTATTTCAGTCATACACAAGAGAACAGAGAGTGGGGAAATTTTTTTGACGTAAATCATATATTCTGAGCAGATTATAACAGAATTTCGTTCAATTCACTGTTAACCTAAACAGAAAATAAATCTGCAAACAAGGAACTCTGGGTATCAACTAAATGAGGAATATGGTAACATGTAGAAGGTTAAAGACAGTTAAAGACAAGTTTCAAAGACAATTTTTATTAAACGGCGTCATTTTATCGATGTTACGGTATGGTAGGCGAATGTAATGTTCAGCACGATTTTCAGTTCCCCGCGGCTTGTCAACACTTTTGATAGCGCTTGAACATATCTTTTAAGTTACAAGAACACAAAGTCGTAAAGATCTATAGAGATCACTGATTAGTCGTATACTTCAAGATCTCTACACATAGCTTTTCCACACTCAATGCATGGAATTACCGTTCAATGATCTGTGGAGACTGGGAAACGAGACACTTCATTTCATAACAGCGATATTTAAAACGATATTACTTGATAGCAGACGAATCCACTAATTCACGACCCCGGTACACACAAATGACACAGATAGTTTCGCAAGACTCTTCAGCTGATGGCCCGTTCTCCGACTTGTACGTCACCCCGCTCTGCACATTGATAATACGTACATACTTCTGCACCACGCATGCCCCGGTACTTCCGAGATCATGGCACACTTCGGGATTAGCCTAGAAGCTTTACGCACTTTGCCTAATGTGGGAGGTAATGGGTTACTTGAAGCGATTATCGAAGAACCGAGACAATCCCTTAGCCCTTTACTTTAACAATTGGATGCTGTCAGCGTGCTGTGTTTGACTCTTGACGCTGTGTCGAGTCACTATCAGCTTGTGGTGTGAGAACAACTCAATGAAGCCCCGATAAGGCATCGCAAAAGTTTCGACACAGGCCGCGGGTACTTATTCTCGCAGCATTGTCAATCGTCGGAAGTGACAGTTCGTCGCGTGCCTGGTTTGCCCCTATAATTGTCTTACGGCTCCGGATACCTTTTACGCGTTCCCTACGCAGTTCCCTGTGTATAGAGCATGATTTACAGGTGGCCTGAGTAAGCGACAAACACAAATGGGACTCTTCAAGAAGAAAGAGGCCGACACGGAGAAGTACGTTTTTCTTTACCTTCTTTAAGCTCAAAGCTTCCGCGCACTTTGTTGACACTTCTTACCTATGGCTTCTCAATCGATGGTAGGCTCCTCTGACAAACACACTGACGCTTCGAACAATGCCCTTCAATACTTGCTGTGAAAAACTTGGCACTGCTTGTTGACATTGGCGTTCTCTCAGTTAATGGGCCCATATAAGGAGCTGGTTGATAAGGATTCCTGAAATCAGGGAACATCTGCCTTGTTTACTTGTTTCTTCGATTCACACCAAACTGAAAAGCAGTTTTCGGGAGATATCCATCTCTTTAGGTACATCTGTTCGCTTCTCGCTAATCACATCTGCCACTTCGTCATATGGCAGCAAATCAATATGAAATATGTATCAGGTGATACATTCGCAAAACACCGTTTACCTTCCTGATTTTTTCTGGTTTTTTTATTTAAAAATTGGTAACTGCATCTTACAGATGTATCGACAAATGTCAACGAAACAAATGCAAATTCCAGGTGCACGATCATAGAATAAGTCCAATGTGAATAATATTTACTAGGTTGGTACTCCACGAAGAGGCCAACGTAGTATATACTTGTATTCTTTCACCTTTCTCACATTTCTCAGAAATTTATCAAAATGGTCACATTCACTGGCTCAATCGTTTTTAATTTCACGATTCTCAAGTGAAAACTTCTTTGACTCCAGAGGTTAGTCGTTATTTTCGTTCCCGGAAAGCTGTTCTCACAGTAGATACAACGAAATAAGCTGTAAAAGAACCATAAAACAGACTACAAAGCCCTCCATATTCCTGTTCCCTTTCTTCGCTGTTTTCCTCTGAAATTTGGTTCCGCGTCGCCTGTTATGTAAATATGCCGTCTGATATTAGCGCCGTTTACATCATCCTCCCTTCAGGCGTCCAGAACGTGTAGTTTGCTCTTTGCACCACGTGCCGTCCTTGCAGCTGTACACCGTTTCGCAAGTGGCAACAAAATTTGCACTCGATTTCGTAATAACCCTTTGTAGATTGCTTTTTTGAAGACTTTATATGTTAGCGGAGTAAGCAAACAAAGAAGTTTCAATTCCAAAAAGCAATCTTTGCAAGAATGTTAGATTCATTTTTTTTTTTTGTTTGAATGTAAGTGTGGATCAAACGATCATTTTAAGGCCGGTGCCCTCAAATAAGTATTCCTCAAAACCCCCACACTCGTTTTCCTCACTTCTTTAGGGAAAGCTTCTGACGAAAGGGGTTTTAATCCCGATAAATAGAGACTGAAAACACGCCTAGATTCCAAATACACCACTGTCTCCATGGCATCAGCATCTCTAGCTTCTTCACTCCACGCGTCGTCATTCCGTGCCCTCCTCGCCGTCCCCGCTTAGTTTCGTAAAACACAACGCAAATATTGCACTGGTTGTCGCGATTGAGCACACCTTTTTTCCTGCGGTCACGTCATTTGCAAAAATTTCGCAAGTTAGGCGGAGTTGCTCAGTATTCTCACACAGGGGGAGGGTGCTGCGGATTTCCCCGTTCGTTTTGTTTGGACGAACGCTCGCTTTGCCTGCCGACGAACCAACTCCGACAGCCAATGCCGCCGACCACACGCAACTATGAAGAGTTGGCGCAGCGTGAGCCGTTGATTAAGCGCATTTTAAGAAGGTAGGCGTGAATTGCTTCGGACGAGTGATTTCACACTTCAATACCTCTTGAATACCTCTATCTTTTCATACCTTTGTACTACCGTATAGCTGGCTCTGCGAAATGGATACTGTAGTAATTGTATCATGGTATGTATTTTCAGACATGACGCTAATAAAGAAAAGCCGGAAGAGGAGCAGAAGAAGGTTTCTATTCTGCAACTGGTAAGTCAGCTTTACAAAAGAGTGGAAACCCAGTTTTATAACACGCAAAAAGCGTACTATTCTGAAAGAGAACCGCACTGTGTACATACATAGCTCTGACGTGATTCACATATGCATACTCATACTCTTAACATTGCATTTCAGTTTCGTTATGCGTCAAAATTCGACCTTATCCTCATCATTATTGGTTCCCTCGTAGCCATCGGCACAGGTCTCGGGTTCCCATTCATGGCTGTGATCTTCGGAGACATCTCGCAGTCATTCATTAATGCAACCATGGTTGTTGACAACACCAGTAAGTCTTCGTTGCATGGGTTGTCTGAAAAATATACCCTTTCAGACATAACAGTTGGAAATGAGACCATTCCCTTCTCGGATATTTACAGTCTCGACCGCTTCGGTTCAGATGTAGCAAGAAACTGTTTGTACTACGTGTACTTGGGAATTGCGATGTTCGTCGCGGCCACCGTCCAAGTGATGTGCTTCTTGGTTGCCGGCGAGAACATGATCCATCGCATGAGAATCGCGTTTCTTAAGGCTGTACTTCGTCAAGACATTCCTTGGTACGATAAGAACCACAGCGGAACTCTTACCACGAAGCTTTTCGAGTCAGTTCCTCCACATCCACTTCAAGCAAACCCCCTGGGCTCATTTCAGTAACCTGGAGCGTGTGAAGGAAGGAACCGGGGACAAATGTGCACTTCTCATCCAGTTCGTCAGCCAGTTCTTCTCCGGCCTCATCATCGCGTTCTCCTACGATTGGCGTCTCACGCTCATTATGATTTCACTGTCGCCATTCATGATGCTTTGTGGAGCCTTCATCGCAAAGCTTATGGCCAGTTCAGCGACACGAGAAGCCGAAAACTACGCAATTGCCGGATCAGTGGCCGAGGAAGTGCTGACCTCCATTCGAACCGTCGTTTCATTCAATGGACAGGAGATCGAGTGTGACCGATATAACAAGGCTCTCCGGGCAAGCAGGAGAGATGGAATCATCAAGTCCGTCTACGTTGGCATTGGTCTGGCCGCAACGTTCCTTATCATTTTCTCGTCCTACACACTCGCCTTCTGGGTGGGCACCGACTACGTCGTATGGGGTTGGATTAAGCCGGGAACTCTTCTCACGGTTTTCTTCTCCGTCATGATGGGCTCCATGGCCATGGGACAAGCAGGTCCGCAGTTCGCCGTGATTGGAACAGCCCAAGGAGCAGCTGCGGCGATCTACGAAATCATCGATAGAGTAGGTTCCTGTTCCTGACAACTTTTACCTGTGTGGTGTACAGTAATTTCACCTTAATCGTTTCAGGAACCGGAAATCGACTCCTACTCTGAGGAAGGGGTTCGTCCGTCGCGCGTCGATGGAAGAATTGTTGTCAGCGACGTCAGATTCCACTACCCTACGCGTCCGGACATCCCGATCCTGAAAGGAATCTCGTTCGACGTGAATCCGGGACAGACTGTAGCCCTCGTAGGATCTAGTGGTTGCGGGAAGAGCACGATAGTCCAGCTGCTTCTCCGCTACTACAACCCTTTGGGTGGATCGGTACTTTTCATTCGGTCTTTTCAAAGCTTATCCCAATTGCCTTCAGATCACTATCGACGGACATGAGATCTCGGATATCAACATCCGCCACCTCAGGAACCTCATCGGCGTGGTCAGCCAGGAGCCGATCCTCTTCAACTGCTCCATCAAGAAGAACATCATGTACGGCAACGAGGACATCAGTGACGAGGACATCGTGCGGGCTTGTCGCAAGGCGAACGCCGAGAACTTCATTAACGACCTTCCGGAGGTATGTGGCTACCAGGTTAAGCGGTTCATCCCCATCTTCAGAAGTACGAGACGCTCGTCGGCGACCGAGGAACGCAGCTGTCCGGAGGTCAGAAGCAGCGCATCGCCATTGCTCGCGCTCTCGTCCGCGACCCCAAGATCTTGCTTCTGGACGAGGCGACGAGCGCTCTGGACGCCGAGAGCGAGTCGATCGTGCAGGAGGCGCTTGAGAAGGCTTCGAAGGGTCGGACCACGCTCATCATCGCTCACCGTCTCTCCACCATCAGGAACGCCGACAAGATCGTCGCCATCAAGGGAGGCGAAGTGCATGAGGTGGGACGTCATGAGGATCTCATGCAGAAGAAAGGTCTTTACTACGAACTTGTCAATGCACAGGTCTTCGCTGATATCGAAAAACGTGAGTATTCCGTAGAAGGTAATTTTTCGCAACAGCGTCTTCAGAAACGGATCCTGAGAAGCAGCTTCTTGAACGTCAACTATCGAACATATCTTCTGTTCGCTCTCGGTTCTCCAGTGTGTCGTCCATGAAGAACGATGGAGCTCGCATCGGTCGTCTGATGTCTGTGGAAGAGGATGACGAAGATGTTCCTGCACCGCTAAAGCCCGGAGAGCAGCCAGATGTGAAATCAGAAACGAAGCGACTGAAGAAAGACCTTGAGAAGGAAGGAGCTAAACCCGCCAATCTTTTCGCGATTCTGAAATACGCCCGATCGGAGTGGATCTACATCATCATTGCCGTCATAGCATCCATCGTTCAAGGATGTGTCTTCCCCGCCTTCTCTCTCTTCTTCACTGAAGTTATATCAGTCCGTCTCGTTCTCATATCACGTTCTTATGTCATTATCTTAGGTTTTCGCCACCCCCGACAAAGACGAGATGTCCCGCAAGGGTCACTTCTGGGCGCTGATGTTCCTCGTATTGGGAGTAGTGCAAGGAGTTACGATGTTCAGTCAGGCGTTCCTTTTTGGCATGTCGGCGGAACGGCTTACAATGCGACTTCGTTCGATGCTCTTCCGCAACATCATGCGCATGGACATCGCCTACTTTGACCAGCCCAACCACTCCAGCGGAAAAATCGCCACTCGTCTCGCTTCAGACACTCCTAACGTGAAATCGGTATGTATAAACTAGGGACGGAGCACATGTCATCCTTCAATTTTTTTTTTTTAAATTGACAATAGAGGTCAAAGATGGGCACAAACCGGCAAGACCTGTCGCGAAAGTGAGAACTGTGCTTCCCCAACTGGTGCAACCGGAGCGGAAAAACCGGAACCGGGACATCCGTAGTGTAAACCACGATCGCCGACCTGAAATTGGTCTGACCGCTATTTTGGGCTCGGAGGTCCTTTTTCTCGTAAGGCTTCTTTCTGCAGCCAGACTGTTTTAAATGATCAGAGCAACTTGCACTTATATCGCTATCTGGTTACAATTATTGCATTTAACATTTAAGGCTATCGACTACCGACTTGGATCAGTCTTCACCGCTATCGTTTCCGTAGGCTGCGGAATAGGCATTGCCTTCTACTATGGTTGGCAGATGGCACTTCTAGTAGTTGCCATATTCCCCCTTGGTGGTGTTGGTCAGGCTCTACAAATGAAGTACATCGAAGGTCGATCAAAGGCCGACGCCAAAGAACTCGAAAATTCTGGGAAGGTATGAAATCCGGTTTACTGTGTAGATTTATCCTCTGTGTGTTTGCAGACTGCGATGGAAGCTATTGAGAACATCCGAACTGTCCAGGCACTTACTTTGGAGGATCGATTCCACCGAGCGTTCGCTGATTACCTTGCGTACCCTCATAGTACATCAACCCGCAAATCTATTGCTCAAGGCATTACGTATGGTTTCTCGGTAACGATATTTACCTGCTTCTTCTGTCTGACTTCTGTGACTTTCAGAACTCGATTTTCTACTTCTTGTACGCATCTGCGTTCCGATTTGGCCTTTACCTCATCGTCAAACGCATACTCGCGCCTATGTACGTCATGAAGTAAGCTCTCCATTTGGTTCCATCTGTTCATCCAACCACTTCCAGAGTTCTCTTTGCCATCAGTTTCACTGCTGGTAGTTTGGGATTCGCCAGTGCTTACTTTCCGGAGTACATTAAGGCTCGTTTCGCAGCTGGCATCATATTCAAAATGCTCGGTGAAACACCAAAAATCGACGGCTTATCGCAAAAAGGAAAACGACCGGTAT
This sequence comes from Steinernema khuongi, assembly GCA_016648015.1. NCBI lineage: Eukaryota > Metazoa > Nematoda > Chromadorea > Rhabditida > Steinernematidae > Steinernema > Steinernema khuongi. The sequence goes on from JADLIF010003392.1 coordinate 49,035, forward strand.
GAGGACACGTTCCATGAACGGCTCTCCTTCTATGTGTAACTTTCCAGAATGTCCGTGGACATGTCCACTTCAACGATCTTCACTTCGTTTATCCCGAAAGACCGGGAGTGCAAATTCTGAAGGGATTGAGCCTTACGGTAGAGCCTGGTCAAACACTCGCACTTGTCGGTCCGAGTGGTTGTGGCAAGTCTACAGTAATCTCACTCCTTGAAAGGTTCTACGATCCCCTAGATGGTCAAGTGGTAGGGATTTTTTTTTAAATGCCGTATGAGAGTCCCATGTTTCTAGGTTGTTGATTCGACGAATCTTTGTGAGATAAACCCCGGCCACATCCGCTCCCAGATGGCACTCGTCTCGCAGGAACCGATCCTGTTCGACTGCTCGATCAGAGAGAACATCGTCTACGGCCTGGATCCGGAGTTGATCACCGACGCGCAGATCGATGAAGTGTCGCGACTCGCCAACATCCACAAGTTTATAAGTGACCTGCCCGACGGACTGGATACCAGAGTTGGTGAGAAGGGAACACAACTGTCCGGGGGACAGAAACAGCGCATCGCCATTGCCCGCGCCCTCATTCGGAAGCCGAAGATCCTTCTTCTCGACGAAGCCACCAGCGCGTTGGACACGGAGAGCGAGAAAGTCGTCCAGGAGGCGCTGGACAGGGCAAGAGAGGGACGCACGTGCATTGTCATCGCCCACCGTCTGGCTACCGTAGTCAACGCAGACTGCATCGCCGTGGTTACTGACGGAGTCGTTATCGAGAAAGGTAGCTTCGTTGCCTTCATCTTAGGGGTTCAGAATGCTCGATTTCAGGCACACATAGCGAGCTGATGAATCTGCAAGGCGCGTATTACAAGCTCACTCAGAAGCAGAACATGAAGAAGGAGTAGCAGCTGCAACCACTACTCTCCTCCTCCCCTTCTGTTGTTCTCTCCCTCTTGCGATCTCCATATGTTACCGGCCATTTCCACTTTGTTCATCCCACACATATCAAAACCAAATAAAATGTAATATTTTTACTTCATGGATGCAACAGCCTGCAAATGGATTATTTAAGGAACAGACGTTCTGGACTGCAAACGATGTTTTGAGCGCTAAAGGAGCCGGGATACAAGTAGTAGAAGACGTAACTTGGCTTGCGAGTTCATTCGCTGATGAACAAACCGGAAGATAGGGTAACGCTTCCTTCACAATAAGAAGTGGCACATCCGAAAACAACACGCGGCGCCTCAGCCGGTCCGTTCTCTTTGACACCTGGGTATCCAAACATTTGCCGAACGGAACCCTCAGAAAAAGGAGGACCCAAACTTTAATTCTATTAGCCTAAATGCTAACAATCTGTTCCGCTTGCCGGCAACTCGTTCTCTAAGCGTTGAACTTCTATCTTTTCGCGGGGGCTCATTACCAGACATCATCTTTACTCGACATATCGATATTAGGCCCCCTTCCGTGAGTCAAGACAAACAATACGTTGCAAATCAAACAGTCAGGAATTTCGAGCCTGGGCGAGGCGTGATAGTGGCTTCATTTGTTCAGTTGCTCGTAGGTGGCCGACAGAGTTTCCACTGGAACCGACATGGCCCATATTCCAGATCGACCTTGTACGGAACGCATTTCAGAAGAGCAAGGTATGTGTAGCCTACGTGACATGTCGATTTGCGATCATCTGTGCCCGTGACGATCTGATCAATTCACGATGTGTGTTTGTTTTCATTGAGGTGAGAGGTGTGAGGAGTGGGATAAACGATATTTGGACAGAATTGAAGCGTTTTGTGACGTCATACCGTAGTCGTGAAATGATTTCGTGCGCAGTCTGTTCCCGATGTGCTTGGCTTGGAGAGAAACCCAACCACAAAATAGTACGGTTTCCATATATCAGAGCTCCAATTCAAAGTTATACCACATGATGGGTATGATCATCGTATGCTATAGGTCTGGACGGAGGGAAATGTCATAATCCAAGGGTAAAGTTGTAAAAATGCTGGGCATTCATTTCCGGATACTTCGCTTATACATAAAAGCAGTTATCTCGGAGTGGTGAAAGTTTAAACATTCGATAATAACCCTTTGTTCTTGGCTATATTTTATAGATCGCTGACCGAATCATATCATTCCAAAAAAGGACAGGCACACAGTAACGCCTGACCCTTCGGAAAGAAAGACTCCGATCACCCAACGTTCTTTTTACCATATGACCGTAGGACTCGAAGCTCGGGTCTCCTAGGATGCTCGCTGACCTGTTTATACAACATATAATAAAAAAGCACAACCAGTGGGCCGCACCAAGCCCATGAAGTCATCCGAGTCTGTCGGCGATGGTCAGTATTAGCCGATGACCCTCGCGTCAACTCCGTCGTTTCGCTAATCTCGCCGCGTGCAGCTCTTGTCTAAGAGGAAACGATCACTAAGCGGGGGAAACCCGCTTGTAACTGTTTGGCCCTGCAGCACGTTGTTGCCGAGTAACTCGCACAATCGTTTGAGTACTGTGAGTCATCTGGACGCATACATCACTCTAGACTTGTCACAATCCGGGTGCCATGTTTGCGTTCCTCGGTGTTGGACCAGTTCCAGGTGTTGATCGCACACAACTACCAGCTGACCAACGGTCAGCATCGGCGGAAGGGGAACTGAAGTGCCTTCTTTCAGAGCCGCCCTCCGAGATCTTGGACAGGCCGACACTCTGGAGAAGACTCTCGGAATACTCTGCGCCTGCCCAGCTTCCGCCTCCGAAGGCTTCTGCAAAGAAGCGTCGGAACACCTACCATCCGAGAGAGGACTTCACGAGTGCATGGCTGCAGTTGAACAATTTCAAGTAAGGGAGACTGTCATTTTCAGTTGTTACAGCAGCTGATGAATGGTGGTCTAAATTTTTGAAATCTTCTTTCGCAGTTTTTTCACTCTGCCTATCTACCTAGATGCGAGCATAGCATTTCTTCGATCATCGAAAACTCAGAAGTCGACCCTGAAATGGGAAACGATGAATGTGATGCGGAAAGACGCGTTGAATTCAAGACTGTTTCCGAAGGAAGCGACGAATCGGAGAAGCACGACTTCGCCGAACGAAGAGACTCTGCGGTTTCAATGGACAGCGCTCCTGATGGCTGTGGAGATCGAGAAGTTCAAAGTCTTCGTTGGATCGACAACTCCAACGCCAAGTAGGAGTGTTTGCGGATTGTGCCTTTGTGACGTGTTTTCTTTTAGGAACTCGGTTCTGGTAGCACTGTCAGCGTTTTATGCACTGGTGCTTACCATCTTCGCACTGGTTTTAGAGCTATCTCGCTTACTGTCCGGGACAAGCAAGAGGCTCAACGAAGAAAAGGACTTTGTAAGTTATTGACACTTTCGTTATAAAATAATATTGACGAAAACCGGTGCCTCAAAATTTCGAAATTTCACATTGTATAGCGGAAGTATGGTAGCGCCGGCTCGGCAGCATGAAAGAGGAAGACAGTCTAATTAAAATACAACAGCAATCATTTTTGCTCCCACTAAGGTAGATATTCTAGATCTTCGGCATGTACATGTATGGAGTGAGCATTCTCTTCTTCCTGTACCTGTACGCTGTCCTGCTGTTGAATCCGCGATGGTACAAGTCCGTTGCAAAGTTAAAGTCTTTACTATACTTCCACAAGAGCAGCTCAGAATCGGAGATAACTTGTGATGGAGCCTCCACAACCGGAGCTACCGTCCATCGAAGGGTCACCCACGACAGCCCCAGTGCCGGGAGTCTCTTCCTCCGACTAGGAAGTGTTGGTGAGTTTTCCATTTCCTTTATGCGTCTATATAACTTGATTTTAGTATTCGGTGTGATTGGCATCGTGTACTATTCCTTCAGCGTCTTTTTGTGCTACAGCGACAGCGAATGTGACAACGTGACCGCGCTGCTAGACATTGGAGCCACGGTGTTTGTGTTCACCCAAATGCACTTTGTGTTTTGCAACTGCAAGGTATGTGTGTCCACCATTTTGCGCGACTGAACCCCGTTTTTTTAACAGATTTCCATCACGGGATCGCATTTTGTTGCCCGCCTAGGCACTATGCACCTGGTCGCCGTCAATCTGTGGACCTGGATAAGATATGTTCTGATCGAGGAGGATATCATGGAACGCGAGATCCGCGAGATTTTCAACACCGACCACCACAACCATTCCCCGTTTGGCTCTTCGGCCGAAGTGACCGGTCGTGCTCCCATTAGCCACGGATCACCCCACGAGGAACGCTGTGAAGGAGCGGAGTGTATCCTGGGTAGCCTTGCCGAGCTGATGTACACAAGCATCGTAGAGTACTCGCTCATCGGGGCGGCTGTCATGTTCACAGTGTGGAAGAACATCGACCACGTCAGAGTACCTTCGGTGTACGTCAAACGGAAGCATCAAATCAGAGTGGATTGTTCAAAGACAACCACAGGTAGGTGCAAAGAAGGGAAGACGCATTGCCGTAAAAGGTGGTATCTCTAAGCCTTCACCCTACCATGATCATCAGTCTATAGAAACTTTGTCTTTCTTCTTCGTTTTTTGGGACGCAGGTGAATCAAAAGGATGTCAAAACATAGACCGGTAAACTACGACGTTACGTCGCTGTAATATGAGAGATTTGATAGAACATGGGACCAAAATGTTTAATCCCATCGAGGAAAACCTCTTTCAGGACTGTTCCTCGGACTAGCCTTCCTGGCCGCAACATTCACTTCCATGGCAGTCTTCTACGGATACACCTTGATGAACCAAAATCACACTGCCGCCTATGTGTTCGGAGTCACCGACATCGTCCAGGTAATTCCATCAACCATTTCCTTTCAACCACTATAATCACACTTTCAGTACGTCACGGCCATGTTCGGCTGTGTCTACGCCCTCTGGACCATGCGACAACTCCGCTACAACGACGGACCCCACTCGTCCTCCGCGAACAGCCAAGAACTTCTTGACAAAATCCTCCTCTCGCTCGGGATGATCGGAGAATTAATCTATTCCGTAGCAGGCCTCGTCGGTCTGACAGGAGATCGTGCATGGCAACCTCTCACTGTAGTCCTCCTCTTCGTGCACATAACGCGTCTGACACAAGTCGGACTCCAGTCCTGCCTGCTCTACATCGCCGGGAAGCTGCGCATACAGGGCGACCACGAACTGCGCACTTCACAGCCGGGGAAACAAGCCATCACCTTCCTACTCATCGCCAACATCGCCATGTTCCTCATGAACCTATTTGAGTCCGAGAAGGCGGGAGTGAGCGAGACGATCGTAAACTTCTACGGCAAGAAAAGTTGGGTTTTCCTGGTGCGCAGTTTCAGTCCCCTGACTATTTTCTATCGGTTTCACAGTTCGGTATACTTTGCTGAAGTGTGGAAGAACGTGTATGCGTGGAAAGGCTGACTGGTGTGAAGTAGTGCCTACAGATCTATTACAGGTAATAATGCTTTACAAATAAAAGAATTCTTATGTGTGGGGTGTAGTTATTTTGAAATGCTTCTCCGACGTGTGTTTCCCTTTAGTCTACGTTGTCAGCAACCAGCAATTATGTAAGATGTATCCAGCATGATACATTTCCCAACAGCGTTTTTTTTAGCAAATCAGCGGTCTTTTTTTCATTTCGCCTTCATTTCCGGTAACCTACAAATCGTGACGTCAGGTATTCCTTGTAAAAACACGGTACAGCTGAAAACAATTTAAAAAAAGCTTGGATAGCTGAAAACAAGTGCATTCTAAAAATGCGAACTGAAAAAAGCGAATTCATAGAGGAATAAAAGTGTTTAGGATGTTCTCTACTGCATAATCATGCACTTCCAGTTTCTGGAACGTGTCCCCATTGTGTTCCAGGAAAGTTCGAAAAACGATACATCAATAATAAAAATGTATGAATCCTAATTGTAAGCAAAAAATAGGGCAATTAATAAAAAATCGCCTTGCATTTTCAGACGGTCCCCTCCCGCCGTTTTAATATAAAAGTTATAGCGTGAAATAGTTGAGAAGCCCCCTGAGAGGAGAGTGTACCAGACGGAAACGCATAAAGTTGTTTGGCAAAGGCCATTTCACGAACGATACTCGTTGTTCGGAATAAACATTTCACTCTAACGACTAGACACAAGGTAATTAGCTTCCGATGCCGCGTAATTCGCAATTCTTCATGCACTCTTTGTTTGGGACAGGGACATTTGCGGCTTCGACGAAAAACAGAACATCTGATGTGCGCCACAATCCGCCTGGAATAGCTCAGGACAGGTGCACATACACTTACGTCACAACACTTCTTGCACTTTGCAATGTCAAGGAAAGGAAAAGCGAAAGCTTGTGTAGCCACTGATAGCACCTTCTAAAATACGTTTCGCCTGTACTTTTCTTCAAAGATTGTGCTGTAAATTTGACATTCTTCTTTAAGAATCAAGAATTACGCTTCTGAGTGGGTGGTTGAACTCCCACGAGTGCGCTATAAAAGCTATCATAGAAATTTTCCCTGCAGTTATAAGGGCAAGAACGCCAAGAAGGTAAAAAGGAAATCAGAGTTCAACCTGGAATCCCCGGAGGGTGACGCTTCCGTAAAAGAGTCAGTCCCATCCAGTGAACTTTACTACTCTGAAAAAAAAATTGATCTGACAGTCACTTGCTTACGAACACAGAATCGTCATCCTTGAGCATCTAAGTCACCTAAGCACCTGAGTGTATGATCTCCTTTATGCAGCACTTTTAGGAGCGGTACTGTTCTAGAAAACGGTACTATGAAAACATGTTGTTATTTATTAGAGTATTGCATACTTTCTTAACTTGTGAGACGCAAGAGGACCAGTAGCACAAATATTTAATAGCGAATGCTGAATTAAGCAACGGCTCTCGTGATTTACAAATGGTCAAATCAGTGATGTGAACCGGGCCGGCTCGATTTTCGTGCAATCGGGTCAATGCGTATACTTCAAAGGTAAACTGTTATTGAAGTTCTCTTTTCTTGACACGTTCTGCTAGTCCCCGCTTAAGTTGAACACACTTACGGAATGTGCTTTGCATGGACTCCAGGTAAGGTCAATTTCATCTGCATTGTCCAAATCTGCACGTTCTCTCCTAGGAGCTGACGTAACTTCCTGCTGACATAAATACCGCATTCTCAAAGGAATTATGAAAGATAACCTTTTGTATGGCACTTGCGACAGCAGAAGCTGATGTAACATCGTGTAGACCTTTGGGACGGCTATGATTTAGTTACAGAATGAGTCGTATTGTTAGGCGCACGTCTCACATGCTGACGAATGAGATATTATTAGAATGTGGACAGTGACAATTATTTTTTCCTGAATTATTAAAGGTTGAGAAAGCGTGACGTCCATCCCTCGGCACATTTGAGAAGCTATCCTTATGCAATGCCAAAGGTCGTATCGTAAATTCTTGGAATAGTTTCTTGTTTATTCTTTGTTCACATGGCGAAATTCTCTAGGGAATTGGCTGCAGAACTGTGCTTGCTGACTTATGATAAACAAACAATTCCACCTACACAGTCGTGAATGTTTTTAGTTTTTTTTTTGAGAGATACGACTAAAAAAACAAAAATGGAATAGATGGGTAAGTATACCCATTTTAAGGAGGCTTTTTTTAACTTTTTTATTTTCCTTTTCAAATGGATACCTATTTTAAGAAAACTATGTTTTGCTTATTTTAAAATTTACTCATTCCGTTACCGTATTTCAGCCCCTTTCCATGCTGATCATTGAAGGCCACACCTGTTTCGGTCCAAGGCACCTGACACACTTAGCATGTTATGCAGGTCAGCAATACAACCCAGCGTTTAACCGATCACGAGATACTCCGTGACTTCCATTTTTGCAAATTTGTATTTACAACTAGCCGACCACACGAACCCTTCCGGCGCATGACTCCAAATGCTCGCTGAGCCGTTGGGTTTCCTTGCGCTTCACCCGGGAACAATATGCATAAATAATATATCGCGCAAACGTTCTTGACGAGCAAACAGAAGGATTCGGCCAATCAACGCAGTGAACCTGTCAAACGTCCGGTAAAACAGTGCTGCGTCACCTTCGATTTTGGCACTTACCCCGGACAAATAGCCCACGCTATGGACACATCATCGAGCGACGTGAATGCCGCTTTTCGTGGAATAGGAAGATAATTCCTCAACAAATAGGTTATGAGAAGCTATTTAGATGAGTCACGGGTATTCGCAGCTGTGAGATAAACTTCAATTATCGGAAGGTATTTTTCTACCGTAAGAAAATAGGGCGCTATGGAAAACAAGTTTTTCTTGTGGTAAGTTCTCCTTGACTGAGAAGAGTCATGTCCAAATGTATAGCCCATCTAATAGGGAGGTATGAATCTGGAGACCGAAATAACGAATTTCGAAAAAACATTCGTTTGTGATTTTTATTGCAAACAACTTCTTTGTGATGTCAAAGAAAGTAACATTTTTAAAACGTTTTTTATTTACAAATGTCCAGTATGTCCATTGTTCCTCCCGAAAATATCATATGTTTTTTCCATGTTTTTGGAAATTTGGCAAAAAGGATATGACTCAGTGGATCCCAGCTGCCATATATAGACAAAGTTGCAGATAGTCTGATCCTCTGTTGTTTGCCCTACGCAAAGGACCCCCGAGTAAACAACGCGTTTGCTGTTGCTAAAGAGGCGATTCCTCAAAGATTGTGGATCAGCTGTTTTTCTGCTCTTTTTCAGGAAAAGCACCTCCAGAGGAGGCGCATGGCCAAAAGTGGCTGCGATCACACCGGAGTGACTTGCTGAGGGTTTATTTCCCACTTGAGCGACTCGGCAGATGCGCAAAAGCGCTTATTATCGTCAAAACAATGCTTCTCCAAGAACGACACCCGCTCGCTCGCTCGAACTTGCGCAAACAGTTTAACTGGCTAATGGCACGAGAACGGTGATGTGACCTGCGGCTGTGCAAAGTGCAGAAAGCTTGAGTCGCTCAACGTTTACCCGGCTTTGTGGATCAAACACATACTTATGTACAGACAGAAGGGTGGCGCACTGGGCACGGTGAGCGCGAGATCAGCTTGGGTTCGACGGCACCGATCGTGCTCAGACGCTAGCTTCCTCTGGCGGCAGCAGTCGAGACTGCGTCCTCTCCACGGTGGTCATCTTAACTCGGGTTTGAGCTGGCCTTACGCGACCAAGGAGCTCCACTAAATGACCACTACATGGATCAGTGTGGCCACCGGAACAAGCCTTACCCTTGTCGGCCTTGATCGCCTCCTTTTTGAGGATCCTCTGTCGGAGCTTCTTCTCCACCCAGTTCATCTTGCCGAAATAGGCGAGACAGTTTGTGGCCGTGTTTAGGATGATGCAGAAGTCGGACACGCGCACCAATATGGACATGACCGTGCCAAACTGTTCTATCCCGTAGCACATCTCGTAGATGTCAAAGATCACGGGCATGGATCTGCAATAGATAGATACAAATAAAGTAGTGGGATTGAGCACGTTAATTTCTGATCTAAAGATCGTTGCAGATCCATGCCCGTGATTAGTGCGTTCAAAGGTTAAAGTCTTCTTGGACTGGGCCGGCAACGAACCTCAGAATGAGAAACTTGACCGCGATGAAGATTCCCACGGTGTGCGCCATCTTCTCTTTCAGTTGATCGCACCGCTCGGCACATCGGTTCCGCTGTCCGTCGAAGAGCCTAAAGGGATAGATTTCGTCACCTGCTCATTCTTCAGGCCGCCACTTACGTTCTGCGGCTCTGGAAACTCAAGTAGACGCGGTATTCGATGGCACAGGTGGCGATGAAGATGAGCGAAACGGGAACGACAGTTTGAGTGATCGAGTTGAGCAGAGTGCGATAGGTTTGGTACTGAAAGGAAGAGGGAATTATTGTATTTCTGGGCAGGTCCATAACTTACCCAGTTCTCAAATCGGAACGGAGTGGGGGCGAGACATTCACCCAGACCGTTGGCGTCGGAAAAACACGGGATGACGTCGTACTCCAGCAGAGACCCGTAGTTGATCAAGATACAGAAGATGGCGATTCCGACTACAAGAACGCGCGTAGTTGGAAAGGGAATGGATCCACTTACGAGGATACATGTAGGGCTTGACTCGCTTCTTGAAATCGACAATCGTCATTTGTGGCTTGATTTTGGGCTCTTTCTGCGACGTGCCATTCACGCTGACTTCGTTCTCGTTGGACGAGTACTTCTTGGACGTGTTCTGAAATGACCGGTCATTGAGCCAACGGTGCCACTTTTCACGTCGACTCTACCTTGCGTCTGAGCGTGCGTGCGGGGAATTTCATAGGCCAGAAGACGACGACCAGTCTTAGAAACGTGATGTAAATGACGAGCATCGTCTGCAAATGCGTTCATTCGATTAGCCACCTGGGTGGCGAAGACGTTCCTTACCGAGAGGGATGTCGTTACTGAGACTACGGAGTGCACGTAGATCAGCAGTCGTTGCATGCCTGACATGATGTTTATGCCCCAGAAGAACTCGGAGTTCGCCTCCAACGAGTACATCACCAGCACGGAGAGCATCTGACTCGAGTCGGACAGACAGAGGAAGTAGAGAGCTGAAATCAGGGGCTTGTGCGACGAAACATCCGACAGAAGGCTAACCGGCTGTTAAGTGAGAGTTGAGCCCGGCGGAGAGCAGAAACTTAATAGCATACTTCGCTCCCCACATCGCGAGTACGGTAGCGATCATGGTGGAGGGGCCGTCGAGCCAGAGGGAGACATGGCGCAAGGTGCCCTCCATGTTCGAGTAGCGGTAGGTGCAGTTCTCGAAGGGGGTTTCGAGCAACGGCGACGACATTGCTGAAATGCGGACGATCTTCCACTTTCGCACCCATAAACACGACAATCGCGACGTTCTGAGCCGCGTGGAGAGGCACGCGGCGAGCGATATTCTCCGGAAGGGTCGGCACGAGTTGAATTATTAATGGAGACGATGCGTTTGCCGAAAAGTTGAAGATGCTGGCTGTTCAGCGTGCGCAGAAATGCAAATATCGAGTAATTGAGGTGGCGTCCGTGTTGATACGGTGATGAGCGGCGGCACCTAAGGTAACGCCTACTAAATGACCCCGCCTGAGGGCTGGAGGCACACAGAAAGCGCGCGCAAGGCTGAAGGCACGCAGAAGGAACGCGTGCTCCCGTAAGGACGAGGGAATCGCCCTGGTCGAGAACAAGGGAACGCCGTGAATGCCGCATCATCGGGCGCAAAAGTCAGTACTCTAGTCATTAGGGTGCAATTAAACTTTACCTAATCCAGATACGATGTCCCTCTTGGTTGAAAACAAACGATAATATCCCCTCGCTGCTCTTCAAAACAGCCGACCGCCCAGGTGGAAGTGGAACGTCCAGAGGGGACCCGGCTAGTGCAAGGTGTCAGCAGGACACGACGAAGAGACTACTGACCTGCTAGTCATGCTCGGCGTCAAAATGTGCAAATTACAAGGTAGTCGCCGAAGCCGAAATTATAAGTACGCAAGTTCTCCTCCTCCTGTGAAGCTGAAGGCTCCTCAATTGTGGATTGCGTAATGCAATGTTCCCAGAGGGCATCTCTGTCGGCAGCTGGACGAAGTTCGACACGAAGTCGCGCGCGGCGCGAAAAGACCACGCCGCGGAAAGAGTTAGCGGTATCAGTGCACCGAACAGCGCGCAAAGGATATCGTATGTCAAGAGCGCGGATAAAAGTACGTATGCAAACATTTTAACACGCCGACGACGCACGTCACCGCCTCGGATACCTGTGATCGGGCCAACGCTGAACGCGTAAAAACTGGCTCACTACAAAGAGCGACCCGCTCTTCGGAAATGAGAGATCCCCTCCTAATCTTTGAGAGGTGCACCGCCTAAAAAACGGAGCCAATTTGAAGGTTTGCCGTTGGGGACCCCAGAAGTCGCAGGACGCTCTGCATCGGCAACGATGCTGAGCGAACGTTTAAATAGCAGGTAGCCCGCTGGGGCTTCCCTTAGGGACCAATTATCGGCCAACAGTCCCCGGAAGAGCGTTCGTTTAAGGCACAAAGTTGTTCTTTTAAAGGGTTGGAACCAGTGACCCTGTCGCCCGGAATACCGTCCGTGGCATTAAGACCCTTTGATCGGGGACGCGATATTAAGCACCTATTGAAAACGTGGTGTGTAACGAAGGAAGCGACGTTGACGCCACGTTGGTGAAATAAACAGCGGATCAACTGTTTGTCCGCTCCTTCTAATCGTCTTCCTCTCCATACACAGACTGGGGGTTGGCTGCGGCGCGAACAACTCTATTAGCATGAGGAGGACGAGGGTCGCCAGACAGTAGGACAAGCAACTTGTCCGCAAATTAGACCGAACGCTCTAACCGGCGTGCACTCTCACAATAAGCTCCATATGAATCGTGATGAGCAAGAGTGCGACAGAGACGAACCCCTCAGAAGTGTGCCGAGGGGAAGCAGCCGGCTGAAACACGAGTGTCTCTATTAGGTTACAAAGGAGGGTGTTGCTTTTGAGAGTAGAATTGAGTTAAACCACTACGTCGGTTCGCGAAAAGGGTCCCTTTTCGAGACGAAGTCAGAGGACAAGATGGGTGCACACCGCTCGAGACGTTTTTCCAACTTAAGTACTGTAGTTCTGGGGCCTGATCCACTGGACAATGTCGAGAAGATGCGCAAAAAGAATGGTCCTTGGGTCAACACGGAACGTTTTTTATTTCCGAAAGCTTTCCCTAAAAGAAGGCTAAAATCAACTCTTTGCTCCGATCGCACAAAAGTACGGCGCGAAAGGTGATTCAAATCCACCCAGAGGCTTTTTGAAAATGTTATATACCTAAGGAAAAAGGATACCTAGGAACTGCAACCACCTTTCAGTCCAAACAGTTCAGGTTACCGGAAACAACACTTCTTGTTTTGAATTGAAAGTAGTCAATTGATTCTGGTGCGGAAAAAAAATACTTGTAACATTTGCTCCTTCCTACTGAATTAACTACGCTGATGATTAGAATATGTTTTCCTCGCCCTGGGACCTGAATCGGTGATGCCACGACAACTGCAGACATATTTGCAACATTTGCACCCTTAGCGATCACGCGGCCCTCTGCACATAGCGAGAAGTCCCGTTTCCACGTTCTTCGAATAGTGTTTTCGTGACCACACGCACAGGAAGATTAATCAGCGACGTCAACAAGGCACGCGCTAAGCGAAGGACAACGACCGGACAGAGCAAAACGAGAGAATTTCAATGGAGAAGCGACAGGGCGTTGAAGAGGTATAGTCAAATGGTCGAGGATCGGAACCAGGACGGTCGACTGGAAAATCCTCCAAGTGCGCTGACTTATTCATCAGCGCAGAAGAACCGCGTTCAATCGTCTCGTCCACTCTACAGCAACTGTTGCTGTTTATTTAGGAGTTCCCGGATCACTGTCCCCTTGCCCAGACGAATTTAATACCTTTTGGATTGAAAGGGTCGCTGCAACGTTCTTCACTTCTCGGAAATGCCGTCGAGAAATATTTCCGCGATTTGGGGAATTTCCAATTGGAAATAAAGTGTTCTCAACGGGCCGCAGGAACCGTGTCCACAGCGCCCGTACAATCAATCCTCTTCGCTGCGTTCGAGGAGTGTTGACAAACGTCCAGATGAAAACAGTGGACTGTCGCCGATCGGTGTTTCGCACTCCTCGCGATACCCTTTCGAGTGGTAATTGCGGAAAACACATTAAACAATTTGTTTGCGCCGCGCTGACTTCGCGACAAGACGAAATTGCGGAAACACGCTTTGAATCATTTACGCGGATACTCGGGATTCTAGCCTCAGAAGCCAAAGACTGCGTGGCCGTGCTTCGACAACGACGTAAAATGCTTAATTTAGCAACCGCAATTAGGGTCGCTAACGGGGCGCCGAGTCAGCTACAGACAATATGTTGCGAACAGAATGTCTACGCACTTTCACCTCCTTCTTCCGTCCAGCTTCCGTGTCAAAACATGCTCATCACACGCGTTCCAGGAAGTAATCGGCGTGGAAACGTTTTAACGCCCTGTTTCATTTCCGCTTGAGGAGACGGGATAAATGGCGAACGTCATCGAAATCTGAGCTTCGCCTCGTCCCGACAAGGGCGTGCACCTCAAACAAAGGGCACATCCCTTCTGAAGCAGCGACTGAGCCTTAAACACGGGACAAACCGGGGGTTACAGAGTGTAAAAAGTAAATTATTTTCAACACATTTTCATGGGCACAGAGATAAGCTATTACAAAATATTTCGAATGATTTGGTGGACTGTATAATAGTTCCGAGAGGCGCAGAACAGCAAAAAAGGAGTAGATTTTGATCTATCGAAGATCAATTTTAAAACTTGTAGAAAAAAATTAAAATTCCAATGCGCATGAACTAGCAGAGTACATACATAGAAAAAAAACTTCATTTAAAATGCAAATTGCGCCTCGGACACCACTAAGAATAACAACCCCGGCAAAAGAGTTTAATGTCAATTTAAAAATTCACAGAAATGCAATAAAAACATTTATATTAAAGCTCTGGAAAAACATAAAAAGATTGCAGCTGAAATTTATCTACGAACTGCCTCGATTTTTTGCCCCGAAGTGAACACTCTGAATGGCAGACTCATCTGCATTAAAAGGCGAAATAGGTCCCGCCCAGAAAGGATATGAATCCGTGAAACTCTTCCCCACTTAGCACGAAACAGCTTCTGGCGGAAGCATTCAAAGTCGAGAACACCCAAAAGCCCTCCTCCGTTAGATCTGATGGAAGGAGTTCCTGCAATATTTATTTCCTTGGAAAGGGCGTCAAAGGTCGTTTTTGTGATAGCCTCGGAAATGATCACATTTTTTCATCCGGATGACATAAGGCATAATCTCACCAGAGCTGGTTCACGTTCCAAACTCTGCAAAACTCGATTTTTAGAGAGTAACGCGCCCTTTTAGCGCGGACTATCATAAGGCTTTGGCTTTTACCAGTAATAACAAAATGTTAATGTTTTCGAGATGCCAGACGACGTGTTATATTTCCCAGAAAACGTCTTCCTCTGGCACACCCCCACGTGCATAGTTCGTCCAGACGTTGGCGGCAGTCTGCGGAATTAATCTGACTAAGACATGCATCGCTGGAAAGTGCTGGAATCATTTTAAGAAGGTTTCGACCGACACCGGCCAAAGAATACCCTTTCGAGTGCCCTCCTCTCCTTCGCAGCGAACGGCGAGTTCGCCAAGCAAGCAAATTTGCGTAGGAGAGAACCAAATCCTCGCTCTTGAACGGATTATCGCTTTGCAAGGGATGCTTGAGACAGTGGCCTCGTAGAATACTCATTGGGGGACAATTTCGCCTGAGGCAACTGATCTCAGCAGGAGCTATTTTAGAGGTCTACACCGGCGTGGAGAAGCGAGAGACGAGGAAGTTTAATTAGCTTTAAAAGGAGCATTTTAGCATTCGCAAAAGAATGAAAACAAATTGTTGACTGAAAGGGATAAGTGAAGACGGCGCTAGACCAACGGAAGGGATAAAAGATTAAGGATTTAAGGGATCTTCCCTCGCATCAGCGGCTTTACGCCATGTAATACATCCCATTTGCAACAACCAGCAGGGGAGGACCGTAGCGTGGTAATGATTGTATCGCGCACTCTCCGAGTGGATGACCATCTCCAATCACAGGCACTCTGAGGGCCCTCTCTGACATTTTATGAGAACCGGGCTTCCGGGATAAAAACTATGGAGACGGAAATAAAAATGGAAATGAACCGTTTACCCAGAGTGGATTCTCGCAGCCCGCCCATCAAAAAATGAACATTACAAAAAACAAATTATGGCTGCAAGAGACAATGTCGTGACGCAAAGGAAAAGGAACTACTAGAATCTAGAACTGAAGGTAAAATCAGGTAATTCAAAAAAGTTATTCAATTATCTTAACGGCATTGTTTTCTAAAAATTTGTATAAAATTTCTAAAAAATCGTTAAAAAAACTTTTGTGTTGCTGGATTTTAGATTTTTCGGATTTCCAACTGTTCAAAAATATGTACCTTGGACCGTCGGTGTGCAGCGTTCAAATTACAGCTGTTTTAATATGGCGCAAAAGAATTAAAATGATCTGCGAATATATAAAGATTATCCATTCACGTTGCGAACGGATCTATCACAGAGTCTGCAGATAATGACTGTTTTCCTAGGATAACAGTTCCAATGAACAGCCCAATGATGCGCGACTCGTTTTACGGATTGAGCCTGAAGATCAAACAGACGCGTCGATTGTCAACGTGCTCTAATTTCCGGAATCGCTGTTTAGGTATGTGTTATGGGAGACAACATGCCACTCAAAATCCACATTTGTTATATATCAAACCAAATTTGTTCTACAGACGTATATATTCTATAGACGTCTAGTTTCTCAGTAATAGAAATTTTTTAGCCACTACAGTAAAAAAACATCCGAAGAATTCCTACAACGCTGGGAACTTTCCATATTGAAGACACATAGTGCACGGGGAGAATAAAATTAAAACACCGTCACGTTTACTTTTCCTGCACTTGTCTTATGGCAAAACAGCCCCAACGAAGATACATTCATCGAAAACAAGAGCATCTTTAAAATGAAGAAAAGTACTGATAATGTTATCCGACAGCCAAGGGGTTTTCCTCAGAAAAGCCATCCCCTAGCAATTTCAATTTAATTATTTCCTTTTTAAAAAAGCACGAACACGTGTAGTAGAACTTCTGTAACTGTCACCGGGAAGGTCATATTTATTTCACCCAGACGTGTCATTCACAGGGGGCCTTTTCCCGGGAGGTCACGAGCAACGTATATTAAAAACTGTCCGTAAAAGCGTTTTCACAAGAAGATCCTTATCTGTCAGTTGTATAAAACTTTGGAGGTTTGCTATTCTAACCTTTTTTTGCTATACCCGACCACCCTCGACTACCCTGGAAAGTGAACTGGCGGAAAAATTTAACAAAGAAAAAAGGATGGTTCTTTTGCTCCCTTTTTAGTCTCAGCCGTGCAGGAGTGGCAACAATCTTTTAACAACACCATACTTTATTAGTGACTCTGGGATCAGCCGTCCGGCGCTGTCAATGTGAGAGAACGCAGATAAACAGAGAAAAACAGGAGACAAATCTTCAACAGATATCCACAACCAGTTTTTCGTCTTGTGAAAGTTTTGTACGCGCATACCCGCAGCCACAAGATCTTCTAGCTACAGTGACGTAGACGAGTATATTAATAACTACTCGCCCCCAGTTTACGAATGTATAATAAATGTATAATACTGTGTTCGATGTATCGCTAAAAGCATGAAATACGTGTTCGCAAATAATATATAAAATTCAAAAAAATATTATTCTACCTTCTACTTCGTGGGCAGGTACATGCATGAGTGGTTTGGGTGAATCCGATTATCCGAATAACGTCACATTACAACCGGTTTACTCTCTGAGTTCATCACGACTGATTTGCGTTGCATGTGCAGCAGCATCCTCAAGCAAACATACTACTTTCTGCAGCAAAAAAGGAAGGAACAGTTTTTGCTAAGCCACCCCCAGAAGAACATGATGTAACAACCCATGAATGAAATCCGAAATAAGCTTATAAAATGACCAGCACTTTCTCCTTATTCCAACCGCATCTTTCAGTAAGCCCAACCTCAAGACACATGAGATGTCTTATCTCAATCTCACATAAGCATTAAGGTCAACATTTGTTCGTTGCTGAACACGAGAAGGCAACCCACAATGCGGAAGTCCAAGTCCAAAATATCTCACCACACCTCCAGACGGTAACAACGTACGAGGAACGATTAACTTTAGTGCAGTGGTGACGCTTTGAATTCAAAATTACGCCAGGTTACTAACACGCCATTTAAATACAAGTGACATCACGAGTTATCCGTTCAAAAATCAAAAATAGCATGTTAGTAGGAAGCCGCGGATGTCTGCCAAGCAACGATATCTGGTTCCTTGTTTCGCTCGATCTCGTGAAATTGGCAGACATATTTGTTTTGGCACGGCGGATGAGAATCCTGAAGGTTTTCAAAGTGTTCAATTTTCCTCAAATTGGCATTTGCACTCTTGTTCTGGATACCGTAGCGAAACTGAACAATTTGTGAAATACTAAATTGTTTATTTTTGCTCTGCGAATTTGTTCCGATGTCGGAAAGATGCTAGCGATGAGCAAAGAACTGGCAGCGCTAAGAACTGGCAAATGAGAGAACCAAATGAGAGAACAAAAATGGATTACTATTACAACCACGCATAAGTCGCCTCAAGAGCCATCGAAAAAACGATCTTAATTACTCGCTGGTCACTATTTATGCACATATGTCACAGTAATCCAAAAACAGTTTCTTTTATGGTAAATTTACCTTCCTGCAGTATGAGCACAACAATGATGAAAATTCAATCTGTATCACGTGACAAAGAATAACATTTAAACAAAATAAACAAAACAAAATAAGATTCAATTACTTCAATACTTTACGGACTCATTTCGGGACACATAGCACCTGTCTATGCCTCGGATTATATCACCAATTCCTGTCCCGGAACGTAAGTACATCCAAGGTATCGCATTTTCGTCCGAGCTAAACAAAATGCCTCCGCGAAGCTCTTTGAGCGAATAGCACTTATATAAGGCTTAAAAGATGCATATACCTGTTTGTGGCAAATCTTCATAAACATTTGCAGGTGTTTCAGGGAGATCGTTATGGGTGACTGATCAACGCTCTCAGCTCCCGAGCGAATCCGACGTTTCATTTATCTGTAGGTTACAATGTTTTCCAGCGCTCATCTCTTCGTAAAATTAGAGCACTACATATACCTTCAGGGACGTGTGTGCTTTATTTAATACTAATTATTATTATGTTTGTAGACCGAAGTCGAGTGTAAGTCACAAATAAAGCAAAGAACCAGAAGGGATAGTATATGAATTTGGTTCGTTTTCAGGTACTTTGGTTTTATGTACATTATTACGGTTTAACCGTATTCCATGAAAAACACAAAAGGCGAATCTTCATAAACATGGTCTTAACGCGATATCTTCACAAAGCAGTAAAAGCGGTTTTCATAAGTTTCCGCGCGCCAGCTGATGAAAACCCAGGGAATAACACTGAGAATTCCAAACAGTGGTTGAAAGCAGGTTGAAAGGAGTCAACATTCAGCTGCGAAGAAAGGAGCGCAACAACGATTCGCTAATGAGATAAAGTCCTAATGAAAGGACGCTCATGTCAGCCAAATGATGGGCGAAACACAGTAGGACAACAGCTGTCTCTCTGATGCTCCGCAACGCACTTTTTTATGTGTTATGTAAACCCTCGCTCGTTGGGTCGCGAAGGACATCAAGAAAATGCTTCCGTGAAAACAGGCACTGGAAGAGCTGAGACACTCATGTCACGTTTTGTTGTAATCCCATAGTAAAGTTGAAAATTGCTATATTTTAAATGCGTGGGCAGAGTTAGGCATGAGTCGGGACTGAACCAAAGAAAAAACGATTACCAAGTAAAAGGGAAGCCCCAAGAAATACCTTTTTTGTCAAGGTATTTCAACAAACGGGCAAATTGACCAAATTTCAAACAAACTTAATTATTTTCAGAGCGTTGATAAGGCCGGTATCCTTCGGGCTTCGCGTGGAGGCGAATTTTAATGCGAGTCAGTGGCTAGGATTCATTAAGGCGATTTCGCTTCGGCCGAAGCTGATCTCATTCTTCCTGTGCCTCCAAGAGAAAAACGAAGGAATTTAAAGGCTTTATGACGATCTTCAACAGAAAAGACCAGCGTTCCTTTGATTCTTGTGTGATAAAAGTCGGATCCTGGATCAATTGACACTAAAATAATTGCAACAAAATGAACACAGTAGAAACGCATCCTAATTTCGTCCGCGTAATTCATCTCAAATGGAGCCCAACATGATTTCTGCGTAAAATTCAGAAACCGTTGAAATTTTTAGGTTCTCTTGTGCACAGTTTAGTTTACCCCACACATTTCTCTTATTTTCTCTCTGTTCTTCCTCATTTGTGTGATCAAACCCATATATGTGCCTAGACGGCCGTGATTAGAAGCAGTTGCCTCGCCGTGTCGGGTCACTGTACAATCTTTCTAAATCACAGCGCATCCTACTACATAGATTTCTATTCTTGAAGGGTTGAGAGCAGTGAGGTGTGCACGTGTTTTACCACAGAACAATTAAAGAATGAAGATGACGTGTGGAGTAATCTATATTAGAATGTACGCGTGATCTCTGCTCCGTGGAAATGGGCGTAACTACACTCCTTAGAGAAGATGAGATCATGAATTGGTGCTGATTCTGAAACAATGCTCGGACACCAATGCAGCACAAAAGGAAAAGGGCTGAAAAGGCACTTAATCGCTTTGAGATTGTTCTGCCCGTGAGTTCGACTGTTTCGGCCACCAATTTCAGTGTCCAACTGTTCGTGGAGCCATTAACATCGGAAATTACGTGTGCGAATCTTGCGTTCTGAACGCAGGTCATTGCTTGAAACCACTTATACACCCGTATTTGCCTTTCACTTATTGTGAATTACGCCCTTGGACCGCCCTGGAGATCATCGCCATTTAAACTAACGACCAATAAGGGCGGTTCTACGTAATGACACCGGTTGACCTTCTCTTCCCGATGGTTCTGCCGTAGAGTAGTGGACTGAGTTGAACGGAATAGAGTCGGATATATGCTACTTTCATTAATACGATTTTCCAGTTTTTATAGTTCGTGTTTTCGACCGCATACCTTACTACCTTACTGACTGAGTTATACGGCGGCCAAATAGTAAGGGACTCCAATTTAAGAAGATTTTATGTTTTTCTTATGATGTCAGTCCAACAAGGGATATATGAATGTGCGTGTGTACTCAGCGTCCTCATCATAATCAAGTAGTAATCGGCATTCATAAAGGAGTTACGATACAAACAACAAAAGGGCTTATGTTTAGCTGGCAGACCTGCCGTCATCTGGGGCTACAATCGGAGGAATAAGTGCGGGAAACAAGTTTCCATTGGCTGGACTTGTCATACACCCGCTTCCGGAAAGAAGCGGTGGGATCTGCGCGACCGAAGAGGCCATCGCGCTCTGCTTGTAGATTTGCTTGATGGACGACGTGATCTGCTTCTTCCATTTCGTGCTAAACGGACCGGTTTACCTACTTATTGGCATTCTTTTCTCTATTTCCAAAAGACTCGTAACAATGCCACTTCAGAACAAATCACCTACCGTCGGTTTTGAAACCAGGTCTTTATCTGCGTCTCGGTCAAGTTGAGCGCCTTTGATAGGTGAACGCGCTTGTTCACGCTCAAGTACTTGTCTTGCTAAAACGTCTCTGTAACTATACGTGGAACACAGTAATGTCGTAAATCGCATTAACCGTTTCAACAACGGGCTTTCTAGTGGTCGACGTGTATTGTTCGTAACAATACATGTTCGTGTAGTGATCATATCGCCAGGAAGTGCCTCAGTCCCAACAGGCCTAATTAGGGAGCGGGCGGGGTCACGCACGCTGACGCTTCTGCCTTGTTGTGCTGCTTACCTTAAATTCTTGTTCGAGTATGTCCAGCTGGCTGGACGAGTAGGCCTGTCGTGGTTTGCGGTCGCACACCGCCTTCCGCGATCTACGGTACTCATGTTTTCGTACTGTAGTGGCAAGGTCAATTAGCGGCGTCGTCTGGCTACTTGCCCCTACCTCCGACTCCAAAGAGCATTTGTAGTTCCACGAGAGAAGGTGTTTTTATGTCGTTGGCGATAGCGAAGACGGAGTTCATTCCAAACTGGCTAGCCGCGTAGTTCCAGCTGAACCGTGGCTCAGGCTCCAAGTCTTGCTCGCGCTCGGGTTCTCCCTCCGTTTCTACCTCGTCGGGTTCAAAGTCTAAACGTGCAAATGCTAAGTTGACCAGCTGGAGCGAATATTCTCAGCTGAGACCAATCCACTTACCAGTAGGCTCATCATGCTTCCGCTCGAGAATAGTGTCGATGTTGAAAGACATTTCGGAGAGGGCGAAACGCACCACCGATCTCAGCGATGGAGTTGTCGTGGCTGATTGCCATTTGCGACTCAGGTAGTCCAGGATCCATTATGAGCGTGGGAACATCGGTCCAACTATTTACCATTTGCCGGCTTTTCACCGCCCAGCACCTATGTTTACCTTGCGGACCGAGAATTGGGTATCTCGTGAAAAACATGGCGAATTTCCAAATGTGGCATGTAAAGAGCGTATCCTATCAGAAGCACATTTTTAGATTGTTAACGTCACGGTATGGCTCAGAAGATTGCCCTTTTCTCGTTGATGGCCACTCTAGCAGTGTTCAGTGCAGAAGAATTACTGGTAAGTTGTTTTTACGGTCTGATTGTTCCCCGCTATTTTCTCACCAATTAGCTTTTGTTATTCCAAGCGCTCCGTTAATAATGTTATTGAGAGATTGTTGTGTTTGGCGCCATCGTAATCGAATCGAGCCCGGGGCGCATGCATTCCCAGGCTTGTTGATGGCCATAATTGAGCTATGCAAATAGTAAGACACCAATTGAATATGTCATAATCTAATGGACTGGTTTCACGAATATCAAATGTTTCTTCAGGTCGAGCAGAAGATAGAAGTGTGCGAACAAACGACCCAGTGGGAATTCCTGGAGGAGGCAGAGAGTTAGTCTGCGCGCACGATGGGTTACGGTAATCAACGTCCTTTTCAGCGATAGACAAACGCGTAGTGGCCGTCGTGCAGAGGGAAGGACAAAGTCAGCCATTTTACATAGTTCGATGCGCAAGCGGCTCGGAAGGTTTGCCGTGCACCGGAGTCCCCAGCAGGTACCCTCGGAGTATCTCCAGAAACGTCCTACTAGCCATGTCTTTAGGTCGCGCTGCGAAACGAGGTACAACCTTGTCCCCGCTCTTGTGGAAAGTGCGGATTCGGAGTTCGGAATGGAGTGGGCGATGATCCGTATCCCCGGACAGTGTGTCTGCACTCGACTCATCAATATCACCATAGCCGTCTGAGAAGAAGCAGTCCGATCGGAGCATAAGACAAAGTACTGTGAGGGTGTTGTTGATAGATTCCTGTTCTGTAGCAACGGTGACTACAAAAAAAGAAACTGTACGTTCATCGGAAGCTGACTTTCGTCACAATATGGCTAATTCGATACATATCTTCCCTTCGTGCTCGTATGACCTGCACAACTCTTTCGTGGAATAACCTTAAGCAGAACAAAGTGGCTGTCAACAAAACATAATAATTAGTATAAGCGACCATACGTCACAAGGTCGCTTTACGAGCAAACTATCTCCCGTCTTTCCAAAGAATCAGATGTTAACAGTAAAAATGCTCTGCTACTTATCATTTTCCGTACTCCGGAAAAATATTTGGCACTTTGAACTAGGGATACAGCAGCTTTCGAGTTATTCCGGTTTTCTAGCTTGTCTCCTTCCGGATTTGATTTCATCAATGACCATCCGGTTTGATGTGGGACACTTAGAAGGTTTTTTAGCCTTTTTTTGCAGCATCCAGATTGACTCCCTTTTCGTCGCCGTCGACATCTGCACAAACATCACTTGTCCCAGCTTCAAAGAACAATCCTCCGCTACACTATCGACCCTTTCTTCCGAGGAGATCAACCACATTGCCCTTATCCTGTCTGATGGCCAAAACGAAGCTTTGGGGAATGTTCTATTCGTCTATGTTCCTCCCGTGACTCCTTTTTTGCGAACGTGAAATTCCTGGTGGCGTTACGAATGACGTCAACAGAATGCTCAATTATCTCTACCCAGAATAAATAGAAAAGAAGGTAGAAGATGACAACGGCAAGCGCGGCCTATCGAAGAAGGGTATCCCAAGAATCATCTTCGGTGTCGTGAAGTACAGGTTGACAACGGTTCACAGAAGGGCTTCAGTGCTGCAAATAACACTTGAGAATCAGGAGGTCAAGTGCCAGGTCTCCGAGAAGGATCGCAACACACTGATAGAGAAGCCCGAGGGGGTTATTGCCTGGGTTCACTAAAACCGGACCGCCGCGACGGAAAAGCAGCAGCAGCCGAGGCTGTTTCAAAATTAATACATACTACACAAGTATACAAAATACACACAAGATTATCAAAACAATGTGCTCCTTGCTCCCGTCGTCAAACGTGTGATGCTTCTAGCCGGTCCATCACCTCCGCTTCGGTTTGTTGAAAGGTTTTCAACAGATCAATTATGCGTTTTGGAACAGTTTCTTGATCCAGGGAAATGAGGGGCTTCACTACGCTGTCGCAAAATTGGGCGAAGAATTCCGATTTGGAGCAGTTTGCATTCGCCTCCACAATGGGAAACGCAATCTGCTTCACCTGAAACACCGTGTCAGTCAGAATTTACGATGAGACAAATTGATTGTTTATGGGATTGCGGGATTACACATATGCGTGCGCTGTGCTTGCTGCGTATTTGCATTGCGATTACCAATCGACTTAAAAAAACTAGTTTACATCATCGACTTCGCAGAATCTAGAGTGCGTGCACCCAGAGAACTGTAGAATACATTCTTACATAACAACCCGTAGTCCTCACCTCTTCAATTCCATACGTCTGAGATTCAATGGTACAACGAGCAAATTCAGAATTTGGGTGTAGCCGACGCCGCGTCGTAAACAAAAATCGCGGTTCAATATGCTGTAGTTCGCTGAAACATTATTAACAACTTGTACCGCTGTCGAAACCTACCTCCAGATTTGACCGAAGCACGTGACAACCTCCGGCTGGGTTAAGCCAACCAAATTTCGTACCATACGGTAGACACATGATGTTCCTGGTACGCAAAGACGACCTTCGAAAGTTTCCAGAACAGTGGTATGGTCGAATCCTTGTGTTGCGAGGTTGGTTAAAAACAGTCGGACGGGGGCAAAGTGAGGACACAGATTCCTAAAAGACGAGTGTAAACTTGAAACAAATGTAAGTGCAAACACTTTGTACTTGTTGAGTACATCCAGCGAGACGAGGATCTGATAAAGGCGTTCATCGCTCTCTTTAATCGCATCAACCACCGTATACGTTTGTTCGTAGAAGTCGGCCCAGTTTCCGATTTTAAGAGACATTTCTTTGGTGAGGTAATCATCATCTGATGCTGGCGTACACAGGACATGCGTTCAAATGCTCGGCTTACTGGAGTTGGATTGTGAGCCCGTTTTGCAGAGAAGAGCCGTAGCCATGAGGTAGACAGAAAACGCAACGCCGCTACTAATCGTCGCAAAATGCTTGTCCTCGCCTTCTGGGCAGCAAACAATACCAGAGAAACCAATTTTTTCTGTCACGAACACGGATTCAAGTCAGTGAAAGAACGATGAACTTACTTCTGTGGAATCCGAAGGACATCTTTTGCGGTTCGGCGAGTGGCGACTCATATATGTTGCTTAGCAAGTTTACATCCTTTTCGCCGAGATTTCCTGACTCCATGAGGAACACTGAGGAATTGAACAGCTTTATCATGATCTTCTCAGCAACCTGAAGAAGAGCCCAGCGTTCTTTTGATTCTTGTGTGATAAAGGTAGGATCCTGGATCAATTGACTGAGTGAGTTGAAGATCTCAGTGCAGTCCTTGTTTCCACCCGCTTCCAACTGCCGAAATCGACGCGATATGAGAAATGCTTCATGGACACCCATATACACTAAAATTATTGGAAGAAAATGAACAGTAGAAACGCATCCTAATTTCGTCCGCGTAATTCATCACAAATGGGACCCAACATCCGTAAGTGAACAGGAATAACGGGCGAACTCCCATCTCGTCCATAAAACGCACCTCACAATGATCTTAAATTATTGTCTGATACACAGGCAACGACACGAATAGAATCACTGAATGCGCCAGCACCAAATCTGCACCACACACACACAAATCGATTTCTTTGCATGGCGACTTCTGAGTAATATCAGTGTACATCTGTGCATGGATAAGCTACTTTACTGCTGTGTGCAAACACAACATAACAACATTCGACGGAAATTTTTAACTTTCACGCATGTAACCAACAGTAATAACGAGCAAGGAAAACAATAACGATGGATCAAAATTTTGAAACAGGATGGGAAAGTACTGGTAACGCATATAATAGAATTTAGCAAGCTTATTCTTCGGCCTCAGCAATGTCGTCCATGTCAACATCTTCGTCGTCGAAGTCACCGAAACCATCATCATCAACATGTTCTCCAGTATAATAAAGGACGGCGTGAGGGATGATTTGGTCACGGATGAGCTGACCAAGCTCAAAGTCAGCGCGCATCATTTCATGCGCCTCCTCCTAAAAATATTCCGGTGGTCATACAACTATGAGATTTACGCTTACGTCGAGCTCGTCTCCCTGACCGACTTCAGTGGTGGCACTGTCAAAGAAGTTGAAGAAACTGTCCGTCTTCACGTGCTTGGTCACAAACTTTCCGGCGTTAAGCCCCTTCTTGAGCTTCTTCTTGATGACCTTCTTCGTGACATTCTTGCCATCATTCCAGTTGATCTCGCTTCTAGAACATTTCGGATCAAACATAATTAACATTTTCGCAACATACCCTCGGACCAAAACAACGCAGGGTCCTTCGTACTCGAAAGGATTCTTTTCGTCAACTTCAGTGCTGATCTTGTAGTACTTGAACAAACACTCGTTCGAGAAATACTCATTTGGCTTGAAGTGGAATTTCAGAACGTAGCCACGAGGTTCGTCCTCGATATCACAAGTAATATCCATGAGGTTCTCAAGAATTGGGATATCATGCTCGTGGATCATGTCTGCAATAGAAGACTCGGCGCGAAGCACGTTCAACCAGAAGCTGGGGATTCCAGTAGCGGTGCCAGTGTTTGCCGCGTCCCATTCGGCAGACAGCTTCTACAATTTTTATAGTTAAACCCGTGATGATAAATGTTTCTACTTACCTCAACGTCTTCGCTACTCATCGTATGCAGAAGGGCAATGTCAGCTTCAGCATCAGTAGGCTCACGTCTACCAGTGACAACCTCCTCCCGCTTACGATTGATGGCATCGTAACGAGGTTGAAATTCCTTCTCAAGTGCGTGGAGTCTCTCATAAAATTCAGCTTCGATTTTGATGGAATCGATCTGCAGCTTCTTAAGTGCTTGCACTCGCTTGCGTACATCAGAGGTCGTCTTCGCGAGATGCTCAGCGTAAAGACCTTGATCTCCACCAGCGTATCCAGAAGCGCGAAGCATCTCAGAAAGATTCATCATTGTAACAGGTGTACTTATTTACCTGAAAAACAATACACATTGGTCATAATCAATGAACAATCAAAAACGTAGTAACACTGTCCTACACTAAGGAATACCGACATCCGCAACAACTACGCGAAAACCGAGACGACAGCCGATTAGGCGCCGCTGCACCTGTACCGCCCGACTGACAACGATGACAATCTGTGAGAGCACGGCACCGGAAACTGGACCGCTGAGTTACGAAATGGGAGACCAGAACCCTATATTTAAATCCGCGAACCACAGTAGTTTCGAAAGCAGCCGTGCAACATTCGTGTGGGGACCCCACTATTGAAATATTATCGGTGGTAAAAATCAGACAAGACGGCATGTCTTTGCCTGCACCGACTGTTCACGCGGAATCTGTATGTACAAAATACCCATGTAGCTCATTTCCCAACTGCGCCCTTCTGCCGAAGTGCACGTTTGCTCACTAGACAGTAAAAATTCCCGGAAGGGAATGAGAAAAAAGCCGACCCAGGATCGGCTCGATACTTGGGACGAAAAAGCGATCTTCCATCTTTTTTTCATAATTTCATTCGCATCTCCCCCTTTCTCCAGAATTTTTCTTTCAAGTAGTTTTGGCGAGAAGAGAAATCGTGTTGAGAGCCCAGTTTTTCCCACTATCACTGCGATCGACGACGAGTAAAGCGAGGCTTCTTTGTTGTGGTGGTCCCAGCACGATTAGGCTGTTATAGTCTGTATACGATACGGTAGAAAGGATTTACCGCTTCATAGGGGGTTGTTTGCGAGACCCGGTAAATCCTGACTTATTGCTCGCCGAGGCTGTAACTCTCACCGACAAGACTGTTTTCGCGATTATTTCTCGGTTATTGGCGCTTTTTGAAGATTCCGTGGAAAGCGCATTTCAGCTTGATCCTTTCCTAATGGACCAGTCCTCCTTACATTAAAAGCGTGCGTTCTTATTTATATTCAGCTCGGGAAGAGTAAGACCGTTGAGGGAAACATTTGCAACGATAATTGACCAACATTTTTCAGCGGTAACGAATTTCCTACTAATATACTCATGGATGAAAAAGCGGAGAAGCGGGCCAAGTCAGACGCTCGACGGGTGGACAGTCTGTACGAAAAGCGAAAGCTAGAACAAGCGAGAAAAAATCAGATTTCGCAAGCTCTGAAAAACGTCGATGGGAAGTCCAATCGGACCGTCTTCGAAGACAGCGACAACGAAGAAAATATTGTTCTGAATACTGTGAGTCTACTGATTTCTGGACGCCCGTGTTATCCATCCCACATAGGTACAATCTAGTACAACGAAACAACCTGAGGAAGCGAATACTTCGAAAAGAAGCCAATGGATTTTATTCGATGACAGCGATGGTGAGACAGATGGCAAAGAGGAAGTTGACCTCCAAATCAAAAACCGTCACGTTGGCCAAAAAGGAGTGAAGTTAATGGCTTTGGAAGCCCGTTTTGGCAATGATGAACGCTTTCGTATGGATGAAAGATTCGCTGAAGATAGTGATGAAGAACCATCCGAGGAGCAACGTGAGAACCAAGAACGACTCCACGCTAAGAAGACGGAGCTAGATATATTGTCTAAGGTTATGGGAAAGACTTTAACTAGTAAACTCTCTGATGAAAAGCGGAAAACGGAGAAGAAGATGCGCGACATGAGGTTCACCCGTTTCGATCCTGATAACCCTGAACATATGCAATGGGCTCATCAGAAGCAGGTAGAAAGATATGGTGAAGCAAAGGTAAAATGTAATAACACGATAATGCTATATTTATGCGCTTAGGAGGAGGAAGATGCTCCACCAAAGAAAGTAGCAAAAACAGAAGTTGTCCCGGAGCGTGTTGTGGAAGGGCGATATTTCGAAATGGATAACGAATTCGTTGCTGATTTGAAAACCAAGCTTCAGCTACAAAACTCGGAACAAGGCACAAGCTTCAGCTTTTTGAGTTCTATTGGGCGGGCGGCACCTATAGACAAGACGACTAGCGAGGACGGGATCGCTGACGATGAGAAGGAGCTACCGGAGTCTGCTCAAAACGTTATAGACCACGCAGTAAGTCTTTAATTTGTATTTCATTCCAAACTTTTTTCTTATTTTAGAGTGAACAGCTGAAACCAGAACCTTCTACTGGAAAGGAATCGCTTGCAACTGGATCGTCGTTTTCCCTAGTGCGACCAAAGGATAAGAAACCTTGGTTTTCTTTTGAAGATTGCGATAATGACGTGCGATCCACAGTTAACAACTTTCGGCGAACCATGGCAGAAGACAAACTGCGCGCAAACTGGCAAAATATACGAACCAGCATCATTAAGGTATTTATTTTTAATGTGTGCCGTTGTGCCCATGGGTTGTTGTAGATATACCGATCTCAGAAGAAGAGTGCCGTGAAAGAAGATCGCAAACGTAAACGGCCAACAGATGCTCCAACTGTTACTGCCGATGAGTCGAGCGTGTGATTCTAATCCATATACGACATTGTTGATTGATTTATCTCAGATTTTTTTTCTATTTACAGATTAATTAAATAGTTAATTCCCTAGTTTGCTATGTGTTGTGAATTATCCCGTCTTCTGATAGCGGAGTAATCTATTTTACTGTTGATGCTCGACTTGTGCAGTCGAATGCTTATTTTCTGCTTGCAGAGTTCGGTTATCAAAGATGGCACAGCATAACATGAAGAAGAAGGTGTGTGGTAGCTTCAATATCTAGCTAATGTTCTATCACTTATTCAGACGACGTTGCCGAAGGGAGTGAAGAACAAGGCGAAGAAAGCACCCAAGAAAGCTGGACCGAAACGTGGGCAGAACCTTTATATAGCGCCAAAAAGAGCAGTGACGATTGAACAGGTGCGTTATCACTGCCATAGTGAATCTTACGGTTTCCTCTTTCAGTCTCGCATTAGCGCTGAGGTTTCAAAGGTCATCAACAAGAAGAACGAAGAAATGATTAAGAACATTGCGAATGATTCAGTTGGAAGAAATGATTCGGAAAAGAAGTGAGACAATTTTCCCCTACTGACACGTTGTTATTGTTTGATGTTGTTGTTTGATGTACAGAAAAGCGTTTGTTTGCGATATTCATCATTCTTTGGAAAGAGTTCCTTAGAATGAACTGTTTTCATTAGGGTGCTGTTGGACACCGTACATAGTTGCCAGACACGGTGTCTGCTTCGAGTTGGTGATCCCCTTCTACCAAGAGGGCAACGTTATCATTTAATCTCAAAAATCGATAGGATTATACTTCTGAGTATGGATAATAACTGGTTCGGTGATGCAGCGTTCTCGTTGTTTCACTGATGTGGTCGCTATTGGTCGGAGCTTATCGGAATTGTAATGTGGCGATGGCTCTCAAATTTTGTACGAACGGAAAGCGGAAATTACGCTGGATTGTGCACGGGACCATTCGGGACGAGCATTATCAGTAGCGCTCCGAGTTTCAGACGAGTTAAGCATTGGTGTCGGAGCCTTGTTAGCCCAATGCATGGTCTACAATCAAAGTGAAGTAGCACTCAAGGACTTCGAAGATCTACATACCTGCTGAACTTGCTCTTTATTCGCCATCCACTGCTCCAAGGAAACTCCAACACCCATCGTCAGCCACATGTCGTACAAGTATCGCTTTGACGGTGTTGTTAGGATTTCTTTGGCGTAAAGCAGTTCTTGAAACTTTTTTGTCGCTTCGGATCCATTGTCTGACGTTTTATCCGGATGACAATCCCGTACGCGAGCTCGGTACTCAGCCATAATTTGCTCAGACTGTATAAGAGAATGAACGACTATGCGCCTTGGTGGATGATCCAATGGGAACATAACTTACGCACTAGGGATCAAAACCCTTAAGAAAGCATACACATGCTTAAAGGATGTTTGATACTAGTAGTTTTTGCCTAACTGGGAGTTGGAGATATCATCTTTGCGGAGCCTGGACCTACCGTAGCAAATTTTGAGCATCCAAGGAGACCATAGAGATCGCTGTTTCCGAGTTTTTGCAAGTTTGGGGCATCCATATCGTCCGACTGATGGTCGCTCACACCTCTGCGCATTGATGCTGGGTAGAACAATCTGTGGCGCACCCAAAAAGGATCGATATCTTGGAATGCGAAATGCTTTCCCAAGCCGACGCTAAATTTTAGGTGTTTATACACTACTACGCATGAAGGTCATTGAGGACGGGATGGACGATTTACGCGGTTTTCGGCTACTTGTCTGTGTCTTTGGCGAATGTTTCCGGTGCAGTTTGCGACATGCCAGATTTATCTCATTACATCGCATATTAAATGGGAATATCGGGGTGGTTCTAGAAACGCATGGATCATGTGGCGACGCCTGGGACGCTCCATGAGCCTCCGATTCGCCGATGTCGCTGATGATCTGACAGTCATTGTTTGTGAAAGGCAATCGTGAAAATAGTTTTCGGTCATTTGTGCGAATCGCCTCGAGCGTCGTTTGAGTATACTCATCGCCGGCGACACCGTTGTCGCGCATTTCGGCGAGGAGGCGGCAAGTGCTCGAACTTTCGATTTCGATGGTCGCG
Organism: Steinernema khuongi; assembly: GCA_016648015.1. Lineage (NCBI taxonomy): Eukaryota > Metazoa > Nematoda > Chromadorea > Rhabditida > Steinernematidae > Steinernema > Steinernema khuongi. The sequence goes on from JADLIF010003392.1 coordinate 80,698, forward strand.
CGCGCGATCCTTTTGTGGACAATGACGACGTCGGAAGGAAGAGGGGCTCAACATGCGTCGGGAAGAGGGTTCGCGACGAGCGTCGTCACCCTTCGGGTAGACAAATTGCGCAGCTGCCAGTGGAACTGGTTTGGTCAAGAATCGATGCTTTCACACAACACTTATGACTTCCCTTCGTTGAAGTGTTTTGAGTAGTTACTGCAAAGATAAGACTAATATATCTATATGCAACGTCTCAAATAAATAACACGCAAGTGCACGGTACTGACTGCACTGAAACCAGCGTGGCCAGTTCTTTGTGATTTCGGCCACCTGATGCCACCCACATTGTACGCATCCATTGTTATGTGATCTAGAAAAACGTTCATGACGTCTAGTACATGTGATAATGTACAATCGATGCATATAGATACTCAAGATATACAGCTGCTGAAGTTACCCCTCAAAGTTTATAAAAGGAGCATGTGAAGCTTTCGTACATCACCGCAAAAATCTGGAAAAGAGAAAGATCTAGGAAATCTAGAAAAGAGAAAACTGGGAAAAGGACGTTGCCGGAATAATGTGGCAACAATACTGAAGTGGAGCAAAGCAAAATTTTTTTTTTGTGTGTGAATCTTTGCTCCTGGTCTCTGTTTTATTTTTGACAAATTGAAAGTCAGACTAACTCTCAAATTCATCTTAATTTCTTCATATCGGCCAACTCCGTACAGGAGTGGTGATGGAAGTCGCTGCCCATCGTTTTTATTATACCAGCCCCGGAGCAACCATCCGGGACGAGCGGTGTGAGAGAGCGCAGACGACGAGAGACGACGACTATGTTCGTCTGCGCTCTCTCTGCACTGAAGTCGTCCTCTTACCGTTTTGTCCTGCCATCATAAATGTCATATTTTGGATTATGTTATTTTTAGTGATAACTGTTAATTCACAAGAACATTCGAGAAATTTGACTTGATAATTGACCTTAAACCAGGTATTGAAGTTCTCGTAACCCGGACGAGATCTTGGGGAGACCACGACTCCGTTTTTGTCTGCTCGCTCCACTCCGTTCTCGACCATACTACACGTGCTTCACAGCGCAACAACGTGGTTTCCATGTTTTAGCCCAGGTGATAACACACTGATACGGTGCTTTGCCCTCTTTGTCATGTGCATTCGCTAATTGGGATGGGAATCTAATCACAGTGGAAGAGATAGATGGCACGCTCGAGAATAGTTCGAGCAACGCTCCAAAGTGGAATTGATGTTGTTACAAAGAGTGTCATGGCAAGGAGGTGGGTCTCAGGAGTGCCGAGCACTAATTTATGGCTCGCTGCTGCGGTGTCTTCTGTCACTCATGCACCGGTCGCCGTGGTCTTAAACAGATATCAATTAAACAGATATCAATGATGTCCAACAGCGCATAGCGTTTCTAACTAAAATCAAGTTGCAGACAAAAGCTGTTTTTGAAGAGTTACCTAGACCTTTATTTGTTAGCGTGCCTTCTAACAAGCGAATGCAACTCAAACTGCAAAAATACTGTCGTTCAGTAAAGCAAAATTTTTTTGTGTGTGAGTCTCTGGCACTTGTTCTCTACTTTATTTTTGAGAGAATGCTACCATTCCCAATATTTCTTGGCAAGGCAAGACAATAATCCATATCGGCCAACTCCGTACAGGAGTGGTGATAGAGCGGCTGCCCCATCGTTTTTATTAGACCAGCCCCGGAGCGACCGTCCGGGACGAGCGGTGTGAGAGAGCGCAGACGACGAGAGAAAATCTATGTTCGTCCGCGTTCTCCCTCATCGTTTAAGCACGTTCTGTTTCCGTTCGGTTGTACCCTTTAAGGACAATTTTCTTTGAATACTGTCAAGAACATCACATTTGAATGGATTCCATTTCTATCATTAATTTAACATGTACAAACATTAAAAGAACTTTGTCCAGAACGTTCCAATTGTCTCGGAGTTCAAATGTCTCGTGTGCCATTCTACATTGAGTTACAGGCATATTCCAGATTTGCCTTTGTGAGAAGTGAGCTTTGAGTGACAATGCAAGTAATGTCTCATATGACGTTTGGTCATGGTGCCCATTTCATTCATTGACCATTGCATTAGTTAATTGTGGCTTTGAGGGTGTATTTTTTGAGCATATCCGATCCCATTATCCCACAGTAATAAAAACATGTTTCGACCTCGAACTTTCCTTCCGCATGTGACACTGTAATGCTCGTCGCGATGCGCATTTGTTTAATTGGATCAGTTACAAACATGCGATCTCATTAATGGACGTCGATCAGCCATGTCGATATGTGACTCCCCTTATTGCCGCGACATTTATCGCCGCGAGGCGCTCGGACGTTCTTTCACGCGCTCGTTTGTCCATCCGATTGTCCGAGGAGCGCACTTTCACTTTCGCGCCACCTACCCCGACATGGTGGAATGGGAACCACGAGGATCGGGGGCGATACCGGAGCAAACACAAGTAAAATGAAATGAGGAACAGAAGGTAGCTGGACTGGGACGATTTGATCCATATGGGCACGAAGCGAGAAATACGATCTGAAAGTAATGACGAACTCTCTTGTTTACCGTAACCCAAGAACGACGGAATCATTCATATCCCAGATGAGGCTTCAAGGTGTTCTGCGCTTTGGTCCTCTGACTTTCAAAGTGCACCGTTTGCGTCTCCATTACCTTCCGGAACCGGAACTGACCCTTCACATTCTTTCCGTTACCTTCACTGATCGCGGACGGAACACCGGAAGAGCGAGGAGGACGAGTTCCTTCGAAAGAGAAATCGGCGCAAAACGAGCGAAACCTGCTCCGAGACCGGTGAGAGTACCCAAAACCTGAACCCGTCCATCGCTGTTCTTCCCGTCATCTCGCCGCGTCCCATTGTTTTCGGCGAGTTTTCCCTTATGTCTGACCTCAATTTTGAAATGCAAAGGGCAAATAGGTCATGCCCCGCCGTGGACCCCCAGCCCACTGCCCATGCGAAAACCCCACCCCCTAATTTACAGCCCCTTAATCCTATATAAAGAATGGCAACATGATGTCCGATTAGAGATCTGCCGTATTCAAAACTACCCCTCGGAAACGATTACACAGTCCCGTGCATCTGCCTTTGGTCCACTCAAAGCATTCGTTGCTCCGAACACAATGTCTCGCTTCTCGATCGCGAGTTGTTGTCTCTTCGCCGTGTTTTGCGGAGTCGCGGCCCAGTACCCGAATCCGTACGCAATGGAGGAGGCCGTCCAGGGGTACGCCGCTTACAGTGGTGCCAGCGCGGTCAAATCTTCCGGGTCGGTGATGGGTCCCACCGCGCCCATGGCTCCCCCTCGCGTTCCCGCTCCGGCCAGAGCTTACGGACCTTCCCGGGGATACCGACCTCCCCCACCACCGCTTCGTCGTGATGCCAAGAGCGAGGGACAGTGCAAATTCGGTATGTTTGAGTGTATACTGACAGTAATTAAAAAATATTCTTTGTAGACGAGGGAAAGTGGGAAATTGAACCTGAAAGTGCCATTTCTGGAGCTATCATGTTCGACCGAACGACCGGACTGTCTTGCGAAGAGTGTCTCGACAAATGCACTCAGTTCCAGGTAAGAATCTGCCGTGTGATGGCATAAACTGCTGTATTTTTGTAGGACACTTCCAGCCAATGGGTTTGCCGTTCGCTCACCTACGACAACCGTTGGAAGATCTGTGATCTTTTCGCTATCAATGGCACTTCGTCTCCTTATTTCCTGACTGAGTACCCCGGACGAGACTACTTCTCCTATATGGCTGCTCTGCCGCCCACAGATGCCCAGATCCAAGGGAAGGGAAACGCAGGTACTTCTGCCTCTCCTGGGCCTATCGGAAACACTGTAGAGGAGTATGAATCGGAAAGTCATGTTAGTTTGTTGCGATTTACTGCTATCATCTTACTTTATTCTTTATAGAAGGCCGTTCTTCCCGCAAAAACTGAATCCGGAGACCAGAAGGAAACTGAGGAGAAGAAGGAAGGCGAGGAGAAGAAGGAAGACGTTGAAAAGAAGGAGGAAGAAGAAACGAAGGGAGCAGAGGAGACGAAACCCGAGATTAAGGAGGCATCGACTGAGCAAACCGAAGAATCGACGAAGGCACCAGCAGCCGAATCTTCCGTCGAACAGAAAACCGAATCGAAAGAAACCACAGCCGCTCCCGCCACTACCGCGGCGGCTGCTTCTTCAGAGGAGCCAGCTCCCGCCCCTGCCGTTGAAGAACCAGCTCCCGCCTCTGTTGAGGAATCCACTTCGTCTGCCACTGCTACCGAGAACAAAGGAGGACCCTACCAAGCCGTCGAACGCAACATTGTCGACAAATCGGGAGTAAGCCTCTGCGACCGTGGTGAAACTCCTCGCTACACTGAATTCAACGGGAATGAACGCGTGAACCCCGGAACAGAGACGGAGATCGTCGAAGCGAAGACTCGTGACGAGTGCACTTCCGCCTGCGACCGAGACCAACTTTTCACCTGGTAAGCGAGCCGGGCGGCGCCTCTTTCTTAGCAGCGAAGAGGCCTCCGCAATTTACGGCGGAACCGTTCTTACTTCTCTAAATTTAGCGCGTCCGCAGTGTTCTCGCCCAACGGATGCGAGCTGTCCTCGTCAAGCGCCAACCACTCCACCCTGGACTCGCTTGTAGAATCCGCGTCCGGAGCCTATCTCGAGAAGGTCTGTCTTCCGGAGAAGCTCGCCAAGGGCACCCGCAAGATCTTCCCCGCCGTGCCTAATCACATTCTTGTCGGACATGTGCAAGAAGTGGCCGACGCGAAGACCCTCCGCGAATGCCAGATCGCCTGTTTGCGCGCCGATCAGGACTTCGGGTTCATCTGCAAATCCGCCATGTGGTACCCGTCCGACGAGGATCAGGTACGTCGAAATGCCCCTTTGCATTCCATCCTTGCTCATACTCTCATTTGCAGAACTGTCTTCTGAACAGCAATAACCGCGACTCCGTTCCCGACTCGTTCGTTCCCGAGGACCAGGGCGTGCAGATGGTTTACTTCGACGTCATGCGAGAGGACGGTTTCGATTTCAAGCGTCTGAAGGTGTGTTTAGACGCCGCTAGTGTTTACATTCGTGAACACTGTTTGGCGAGACTGCGTTGATTGCCACTGGTGCGGTTGTTTAGGACGGACCCGTTGGTGGTGCGGACGGAGCCTTCACCAGATGGTCTGTCTGTAAGGACATGAACGGCATGCGCCATCGCTACCAGAAGTGCCAGAAGAAGGACATTCGCAAGTGCAAGAAGGAGAGCGTCATGTGCCGTCACCGTAAGTTGTCTTTCACTTTTCAAATACGAAAAACCTTACGTGCCAATTAACGTGGTGCCCGCGTGTCTCTTGGGATCCGTTGCAAGTTTACGTACCTCAAGGGGACGACGCACCTCAATAGCCACAATTAGATCTTATCGAGGTTAATTGACAACACGGGAACGTCAATTGACACGGTCGGTCGAATTGAGCACGCGTGCACATCTCCACCGTTATCGAAACGATTCGGGAAGGCGCCGATTAGGCGAGATGACACTTGGATAATGATTATTTTTCAGTGCCCGCGTTGCAAATCAACAAGATCGACCCAGCGATCTGTGTGGCTGTGCGTGACGCACAGGGACGCAAACGCTGTCCTCATGGAATGCGTATCAACGCTGCAGGCCGTCGCGAGTACTGTAACAAGCCGATCGACTGCTGAACGCCCCGGACTCGTGAGCCCGTGCCAAATCCTCTCTCCACCTCAGTGATCCCTTATTTATTTCTGTAAATAGTGACTCTTGCACACGCACCACTCTCACCTGCACTCCTGAACCAGTCTCTAACTCTCGCAGCCTTCTAATAAGTCTTCCTCCGACTCGTTCCGCTGCCAGTATTCGTCTTTCCTCTCCGTCGAACGATCTTCCGGAGAGTAGTGTTCACAACAGTGTGCCACGTTTCCAGGGTCGTTTCATTTGTTCCATTGTCTTCTCTCATGACTGCTGTGAACTGCTCTCCAGTGTTGTTCCCGCTCTCATATAATAATCCTCATTCCATTGTAGACTTGTTCTCTCGTTGTGCTCGGCACCTTGCTCGTCGACCGCTTCAAAACAACTGGTCGCAGACGACGAAAGTGTCGTGCAAGCTCAAACCAAATTTTGTTTGCAACTTTCATTAAAGGAAAAATGATAGCAAATAAATAGGAAGATAACCCGTAACTTGGTGCCCTGGATGTGAATAATCGTCAGTCGGTTTCTATTCTCGGAAGGAGGTGCCATTTATGGCAGCCAGCAGCTGTCGGAGCAGCTGTCGGAAGTTCTAGCACAATCAGAAATGAACGATAGGAGAGGCACAAGTATCTGGGTACGGCGGTCAACGTGACAATTACGGTATTTCCGTTTGGAATTTCCCTTCATTATACATCATGATGTTCAATGTTTCCTTCCATTTCCCTGGACAGTCTGTAGAGGATCTGGGACCGATGGAGATTACCTAGGAACTAGGAGATATCTTCCATGGAAATGGCACTTTACTCACAAGGTATAGGACTGTTTCTTCTTAAATCATCTTGCAAGGAAGGATCCAGTTAGGACTCGCTTGGAACTGACTGTGGATATTTTATTAGACAATAACGAAAAATATACATTATAACCCTCTAACTAGCGGTAACGTTGTTAGCGGCGTTTCCCTGGATCTCGCAGTTTTTCCCACTGAATCCAGCCATGCACATGCACGTCACTGTGCTCTTGTTTCCTAAGCAGAGACCGCGGCCATTGCAATCGCGAGTAGCTTCACAGGCCTCTGAAATGTAAAATTATATAATTACGAATTACGAAAGCGAATTTACCGTCTTCACACCGAGGAGCGACGTAAGGATTCTTGCAGAGACAGAAAGGGCTTGCTCGCAAGCCGATGCAAAATCCGCGACCGTTGCAATCGGCTTCCGTGCAGGGGGCATTAGGGTCAAAATTGGCCGTTGCGTTTTGAGATGCCTAGGAAGAATGTCTTTGCTACAAAAAAAAATACGGAGACAGTTTCCTTACGACATTGTTAAACAGAACCGCGGCAATGGCGAAACCGACGAGGAGGGCGGTGGGCGAGTTCATCGTGTCTTAAACAAATGACCATTCAGTGCGCAGGCTCCCTATATATGAGGCCTGGTGTCACACGCGGATAAGCCGAAAACGGGGTAACAGGATGACCGTAGAGATCAACCGGCAGACTGTGCTGATTGGGCTCAGAAGTTAATCCGCTCGCAGTCGTAATTAGATCGCATAGTGAAATTGGGCAACAGTCGACACATGCGGAACAGACAACGAGTTCGAGAGGAGCCGAAGCGGCAACTGGGGCAGCGCTTCGTGGAGCGGACAGTTAAATATCGCCTGAATGTGTGCCGACCTTGAATTTGCTTTTATTTGTCAAATGGAAAATGGACGGAGGTGGTAGGATGACCTCGTGGCACTGACCTCTATCTGGGCTACGTATCGACACGTTTTTATGTGGCATTTAGCCTAGGGAAAGCGACAAGCGAGAAAAACTAGGTGGACTTCCCTCGGACATGCTGGATTTTATCGGGGCAGGAAATCTTTAGCATAGCCAGCAGGGACTGTTCAATGTGAAACCCGAGTTTTAATTGGTCTTTGAGACAGGATGTTGCTTGATGCCAAACGGCAAAAAGATATTGACTTTTTCTGACGATCATCTCTCTGAGAGCGGAAGTTTGTTATTGTGGTGACTCATGGGTTAGGTCATCTATAGAAGTTTACGGGATACGGGATACGGGATAATGCCTTTGTTAACCTTTGTTGAACGTCCTTTCGTTAATAATCACTTCTCGAGAGGAAAAGTGTGTCAGCCGCAAATGGGTGAAACGGCCTGCGGAAATTGAGTTAGTGTTTTCGCACGCTGATGGGATTACAAGAAAGGACAGTATGTAGTTTATACAATTAGGCGAAAGTATGCCGCATGATGCAAGAACAGTGCACAAATAACGCTCTCTCTGGAAGTCAAAGGTGGACAGCGTTCTAACAGTAGAAGGTGGCTTTGAAGCTTGGATTCCTTCAAGAGCCACAAAGGGGCATTACAACAATAATAGTTTAAGGGTGCGTTGCACGTTTGTACCGTTGCACGAAACCTTGCCCTTACCGCTCAAAGATCTTGGTTGCACCTAAGACGTTCAAAACAGTGGAGAGACATAAATATACCTTTATGAGTAAGCACCGGCGGGTTTCATAGAGGAATCGACTGCATATCAGAAGTTCGAAGAATGTGTAGTTTGCAGTAGAATCAGCAGAGAAGTATGTGCGTTGTACTTGCACTGTGATCGTGATGGCACCACCTGCGAGAGAAAAAAATGATGCCTGTGTAGACACCATCTAACAATAGTTGAGAGAGGGAGTGTAGACGAACATAAATTTTTCTTTCGTCGTCTGCGCTCTCTCACACCGCTCGTCCCGGACGGTCGCTCCGGGGCTGGTCTAATAAAAACGATGGGCAGCAGTTTCCATCACCACTCCAGTACGGAGTTGGCCGATATGGATTCTTGTCTTGTCTTGCCAAGTCCCCTGTCAAAAATATTGGGAATGGCAAAGCATTCTCTCAAAAATGAAACAGAGAGCAATTGCAGAGACTAACACACAAAAAAAATTTTGCTTCACTGAACGACAGTATTTTTGCAGTTTGAGTTGCATTCGCTTGTTAGGAGGCACGCTAACAAATAAAGGTCTAGGTAACTCTTCAAAAACAGCTTTTGTCTGCAACTTGATTTATAATTCGAAACGCTATGCGCTGTTGAACATCATTGATATTTGTCTAATTTTTAGCGCATTTTTTGACACGCTTGTAGTGAACACTCCAAGCTTTTCAAAGAAGAACGTCCAGCTGCAGAATGATGTGATCTCGGCCGACGTTATTCCCTTTGCTACCAGGTGTCAACTAACGATTTGTCGGAATGTATTGTCGGAAGAATCTTTGGGAAGAAACGAACAATCAAAGATTACGTGTCGCAAGACGTTCCCTGACGGCTTGAATTTGATTGATCTGAAAACGTTGATTCCGATGATTTACGATAAAGCCGATAGTTTTTTCAGTTGTTTCCGCGTGAACGTCGCGCAAAAACGTGTTACGGCCCAAGGGTCATCAACATATTTCAAAGGCGCACCTTGACGATTTATGAGTTCATCAACTGATGATTTGTTTGGAAGCCGACTTATGCTCTAGCGAACTCCTCGGAGCGAAATGTATACTACTGCTCTGTTTGTCGCCCAACTGGAAAGGCATGTTCTCCGCGCTTTGCTAGCCAACAACTCGACGAAAACGTTCGCGTCAACTCGAAGGAGATTACCGCCTCAAGGGTCTCGTTCTGTGGTGCTAACGGCAAATCCGGTCGGAAGAACGATGCCCGTTGAGCAATGAGAAGCCATGAGTGCAGTACGAGAGTAAGTAACCAGTAAGGCCCAATAACAACATTTCCGGGGCCAAGATTCTTCCGTGCATTTCTACAAAATCTCTCGGGCATTCCTGTCGTCCACTTCAGATGAATAAGCCTGTTCTTTTCACATTGCTCGTAGCGCGTAGAAGTCAAATGTCACCTGAAGAACAGAACCATTGTGGACACGTAACTGTTATTCGACGAGAATCAATTGATTCCCAAGCGATTTAAGCCTGATTATTCCAATAAAAGCAGTACAGTGTAGTGCCGAGCAGAAGGTTATTCAAATGTCCAGGAACCCTCTTTCAACTAAGTATCCCGAAACACTCACGGTTAATGGACAATCGCCAAGGTTCACCTAAAAACCGTGGCTATATCTCCGCCAAGATCCCTCGTGCTAATTGCGTCTCATCCCGCTCGTGACATCTCACTCGGAGTTCAGTGACAACGCAGGAAGGAAGTTCGTTTGCGCCGCTAATTGATGAGGCAATGAGTTTCTTTTGATCTTGAGGTTAGATGACCCAATGTGATAGGGAAATCCTAATTATGATTAGCTCGAGTGAGGTGACGCAACGGAACCCTCGGAGGTCGTGGAAGAAGACGAGTCGTGTTTCCGGATGACTGACAGGAGCGTCCAACGCGCTGTCCTTTGTTTGTTTTCCAGGACAAAAGTGTGGCCAGCGGAGCAGGAATAATGGTGACCGCCGGCGGTCATCAGACACTGCGCCTTCTCGACGACCTCTTCTGTTTTCCACCTCCTCTGGCTTCGGCTCATTCTTATTTCGACGAAAATTCCGCACCTTCATCTCCTAGCATCTCAACGCCGCTCCTCTCTTAATTCATTCATTTCGATCGCGAAATGCAAAGACACACCGGCAAGTCAGAAATTATAGCCCATGTCGCTGAGTGGTTGGCCCATAAATCATCCAACTTTTTGCTCGCTTTCGGGACAATTAGCAGGGACAACGTGAAGGAGGTTTGCCTGCGGCATATCTTCCCGCTACAAAACAATGACCCCTAGCGAAATGGGCTCCTAATGAGTGAGAGATTGATGACGACTCCTCAATTTACACAACCCAGTGACGATTCAAACAGCTATTTGTGGCCCTTGGAGCATAAAAACGCCACACGGCTATCATCGGTGCTGATCTCCGAAGATGACGGCGATCTTCCGCCGCTCCGTTGCCACAACAATCGTAAATCTCGAGTTATGCGTCCAAGTGCATAAAGTTGGCGTCTCCAGCCCGTTTCGCAGTCGGAGTCCGTCTGCTCGGCCGGAAGCCTAGTGCATGAGCGGAGCGATGTTGCACTTCCTTCCGAGGCACTTTCCACGCGTGTCTTCCAGCTTAATAAGCGGTGCGCGCACTATATCCTTGGAAGTGGTGCGCCCCTTAACGGGCAGTCCGAGCGCTTCGGACGCGGTGAGGGTCGGCGCGTGGGAGGGGCCAAGATCGTCTTCGAGCCGCCCAGCCACTCACCGCCCGGCGTCCGGTGAGCCTCCTCTCCGGTAAGGTTTGTTCCATCGAGGTCCTCATAGCGCTGCTGAAGTGCTTCACTGTCAATTAATTACTCTCCTCTCGGTTTCTGGCCACTTCAAGTAGCCGCGCGGTGACCGCCATAGCCGTGTGCCTTTTAATAAACAAATTTGATTCGTCACCGAGCACTTCGGCCGTCCCGCCCGGTCTCGGTTTCAGATTGGCGTGAGCGTGTGTGTGAGTGCAGGTGCAACAGCAAAATGATGCATAAATATTCACGATGGGACGTCGTAGTCGGTGGTGGCGGAGAAGAAAGTTATTTTAGACAAACCGAGCATCGGCCAGTCCTGATTGTTTATTATTAACGAGCCAAGGCGTGAACGCAGAAAGAGGCGAAAGAGGAGTGTCTCCTCGTTCGGCACCCGCCGGTCGAGCGTGAGAGCGAGTTATAGTAGTGCCTTTTGCACCTTGCCCTTGCCACCTCTGCTATATCCATAATTTAACGACTGCCCTCATTCGACGAGCCACTAAGCTTCATTTGTTACATTGTTGCGCGTACGTATCGTCCGAACTGGAAGAGGGGCGTGAACGCGTGGTGCAGATCGAGTAAGGTTGGGGGCAGAAGTCTGACAAGGAAAGTTCCTGTCGAGGGTAGTGCCGGTGGTCCGTTTATTTCCGAGCCGCCGTTGTTATTGTGTCACAAACGCGCACAAGTGTGTCGTTTTTGTCGTCCGAGCTTTTAGTGCCTCGCAGATTAAGTTCGCAATAATATTCGGCACCGGTGGCGCCGGGCTCAAAGGGCGGCGTAATTAGACGTCGCCGGAATCAATAGAAACAGTGTTACACCACTTGTAATAGCTCAACAACGAGGACGACGGTGCTGATGGCGGTCCTCGCTGGCGACATCGCTGTAAATGTGCTTCGCGACGACGATCACTTCCCCGGTGGCCCCATTTACCCCTTTTCTACTTTCAGACCAGCTCGAGCCCAGATCATGCTGCCCGCCTGTTGATCCCTTGCCTTGCACCGCGCTGCCTTTTGAACTCCGCTCACCGTTCTCGCCGCCACCGCAACCCACCACAGGCTTTCAACATGAGCTCCCGCATCTACAGGCCGGTGCTTGTCACCGACTCGGCCGAATTCTCCAGCGGCAACTCCAAATTCACGAAACGACGGATGCTCCTCGACTCGCTCTCCTCTCTATTGCTCCTTCTCCTTCTGATCGCCAGTTCCACAGTCTTCCACCTCAGAATCTCTGCGCTCGAACGACAGTTAGCTCGGGTTTCCGGCGTCGATGACGACACTACGGTAGGTGAAGAACGTGTGTTTACGCTTTGGCCTCATTACAATGGTAATCCGAGGGATCAGTTTCACCTAAACACAATAGCCGGGGATGAGTGCTCAAGTTGGCGGAGGGGACAAGTTAGCACGCGCGTCGCCTGTCAATGGGGCCGTGTTCGGGGGCATATTCGGGCCGAGCCCTGTTTGCATAAAGCCTCTTGACTTGGCTGAAAACACCTGCGAGCACCGATTGTGACCCGGTAAGCCGCGGAGGAACTTCCACTTATTCGGCTTTGGCCTCCAAAGCGGCACGCGACATCTGCGAATTGTTGCATCACCGGTACAAGGGCTGGACCCGGTGTAGCATATGGACGTCGAACAGCGTCGTTTGTGACCAAGAATGCACCCTCAAATCCTGAATCGGCAGCGCATCTGCTGTCCAAACGCGGCCACTATATAATCAGCGCTAATTTGCTGTGTTTTGCTCTGAACGGCGCGCAGTGTTTCTAAATACTAATAATAGGGTGACGACGTGCGAATTTCGGCGCATTGTCTTCTTCTTCTGGCGGCCCTAAAGAGTTCCGGCGACGTCGCGTGACCAGAAGCACGCACGGCGTCTGCACATTGCTGGCCATTGTTTTCGGAGACAACGATTTCCGATCGCATAAATTAGATGTAATCGCTTGATTACGCGTCGCTAATTGGAGACGAGATGACGCGGGACGTCTTGCTCACCGCGCTTTGCACTTTGCCCGGCTGAGCATAGCCAGGCGCAGGTTGGGGCCCAACGCCACTTATCGCCCCCTGCAATTCGTCGATCATAAAAACAGGAGTAACAAATTGAACGTCACTTTTCCCGACGTACCCCATCCGTTTTTTGTCTGTTTCTTCCAATTACCACCCTGAGCAGTCCGCTTTTCGACAAGAAGAACAGTTGCCGGCCTTACTTTCCCGTTCTCCGGGGTTTGGCGGCCCACCATCAATTTTTCGAGGGCCTCGTCCTCTGGGCCAGGGGACCGTCTTCGCTAATAGATCACGACAGTTTATTGTGTGCTCATTGGAGATTAACCATGTGTAAGCGATGTCGGTTGATACATAGCCGCAACATATGGTTGCGAGTGTTGCGAAGCGGCGCCGGAGGGGGTTGGGAACGGTCTGTGCCGTCCCGCGACCCATTGCGTGAGAGCGGCTCTGACGGTGCCCTCGCTGTCAACTCGGCTCTTGTCAGCAGCGGCTTGCCGCGGTACAAGTGACCGCATTCCCTACACGCACGCACTTCGTAAACACAGTGGGGAAAGTATGGCAATAATTTATTGCGGTAATAAATATGCGCAAAGAAGACAGATAATTAGAGGTGTCACCAGAGACGATCGCACATATCACCTCCCTTCGCTCAGGCGAACAAGGCCATGTCGCCGGATTTGCACACTGGCGCGAAGACGACAAATTTGAGTAGGGAGCTCTTAAGTGCAGGACACACATTTTGCGAGGGAGCGTTTAAGACAAATTTGCACCTCAACAAAGACAGATCCATCTTGATGAGACTTTCTGTTTCAGTTTTTCGACGACGATCTCCGAAGGATACGCAACCGAACCACCGCGTCCAGGTTGCCCAGAGCGGCGGACAGTCGCTGCCAGTGCCCTCCAGGTGGGTGTCGACGAGCAAATAAATAAATAACGGCGATTACGCACAATCCCATTTGCATAAACAAATAGGCGATTTGTTTGGCGAACGGCTAATGCGCTGCGCGCCCGCATGTAACCATGCTAATTTCCGTTCTTCCTTTGCTAAAACGGAGAAGACGATAGCGATCACACCGTATATTATTTGTCGTGACATCTTCATCGCCATCAAAAGCACAGCGCCAGGCGATTAGTCCTCATTCGATCGTTTTCGGGAAAGGTCATCAGGACATTACGCAATTAGGGATCGGTCGGGGATTGTCGCTTGTGGGATGTGACGGGTCCCAAGCTTAGACAGGCCACGAGACAACAACAAAATCTGACCGCTGCGACGATGACCACGGATAAGGGCCAATTTATTGTTACAACATTAACAATCATCGCCCGTCAGAGAACATGTCATAGTCTGTCAGGCGGCCACTGTCCCCTTCCGCTATTACAAGACATTACAACCGGAAGCCTATGTCGGCTGGTGGCAAATTAGAGTGCAAATTCCAAAAGGGCCATCGCGAGGTCGTAAATTCTCAGGCATTGTGTGATACCGCGGCTGATAGGTAAAGTTCTAAGGCTGGCTGTGATAATGATCGATCGCGATGCTTCGCACTCATCAGTCAACGGGCAGCCGGATTCGCTTGACACCTCAGGCCCCAGGGCTAGTAACAATAGGAGGGGGTGCAGAGGTGTCCGTGCAGAACGTCGCGAAAACAGCGGAAGCAATTAGCACAGCGGAAATGCAACAGAAACTAAAATACAAACAGAGAGTGTTTCGTCTGGCTAAGATACGGTATTTCAGGCCCGAAAGGAGAACCAGGAGCTCCAGTAAGTGTCCTGCTCGTTGTTTCGTGAATGTGAGTGACCGTTCGTAACTTTGTTTAGTGTCCGCATCCGAGAAGGAGAAGACCCTCTGTGAACGCGCCTACAGTACCCCCTACTGACCGTCGTATTGTCAGTCTCTCCGTGGCTTTCCGTGTTGTGACTGTGTTTGTGTTTGTAGCCCCTTGATCGCTTAACACGTCGTCAGCTGCGATCGTTCGGATTTTTGTACACTCCAGATGGCAATTCCATACAACTCCGCGGATTACCTGGGCCTCCCGGACCGCCGGGACCACCTGTACTTACAGCATCCGTCTTGTCCCCCTCGATAACGTTTGTTCTTTCAGGGCACCAAAGGCATTCGTGGGTATCCTGGATTCCCTGTAAGTGACGCCACTTTATGCTAAAATTCTCTATGGCGTTCCAGGGTCCCATTGGCCTCGATGGACCGCAAGGAACACCAGGAGCGCCCGGCCTCAAAGGCGACCGGGGCGAGCGGGGTCCCATCGGCCCTCCTGGCTACCCAGGACCTAAAGGAGAGCGTGGATTGCCCGGAACGACGACCACTGGCCCGCACAGGCTACAGGTACAGGTTTATTGATTCCTACAGGTGTCACAAACGCTTTTCGTCCTAACGACATGAAATCGCGATTAACAAGAAAACATTTCACAGGCTGACGGCGTAGGATGGAGTCCGTTGGACGGTCCCGACGACGACCCTCCATTTTACAGCGCTTATAAAGTAACGCTTAACCCCTTGTCCGGTTTCGTAGTCGGCGATGCTTATTCTGTTCTGTTCGTGCTTGCATGCCCGCTCTGTGCATACTTATTCCATTAAAAACGCATGCGTCCACTGCTCTCCTAACAAGTTTTTTTGCAGCTTCCACACGGCTCGCAGGCTGGTCCTCCGATCATTATGCAGGTAGACTTGCCTGTCCTGGAACCTAAAAGCAAAAAAGTGGTTTCAGGGACCACCAGGACCGCCCGGACCTCCTGGACAGCCGGGAGCACAAGGAAAAGTAGGACCTGTCGGTCCGAAAGGAGACAGAGGCCTGCCTGGGTTTGATGGAGAGTCGAAGATCGGTCCGAAAGGAGACACTGGCGAGCCTGGTCCGCCTGGAAGGCACGGCGTCATGGGACCTCCTGGGCTGAGAGGCGAACCCGGAATCAAGGTGAGTCATTATCACTTGGTGTCGTTTCCATTTGCTTGCTGCAAGAATGGAGCATGATTTTAAACTTTTCTTCCTTACTCGTACTGTGCTCTTTGTGACTGTTTACCTTCGTTAGGGTGATCGTGGACTTGATGGCCGGCACGGAACCCCTGGACACCCTGGTCAGAAGGTGACTTTCCCCTGCTTGCTTTGTTCTATCTGTGGTCGTGGTTGTAGGGCGAGGTTGGCGCTCCAGGAGCTCGTGGCTTGCCTGCGCCACACAGTCGTAATTATGGTAAAACCGTTGCAGGACCGCCTGGTCCTCCGGGGCCACCAGGAGTCCCTGGCTTGCCGGGTGCGATTGGTGCTCCCGGACCCGCTGGTAAAGGTGAAAGAGGAGTGCCTGGTCCTCAAGTAGGAGAATCCATCAAGGGTCCGCTCTATTGCTGTTTGTTTAGGGTGCGAAGGGTGAGCGAGGCGACCCCGGGTTGATGGGTCCCCGAGGCCCTCCTGGCATCAGCTCCACTACCAATCGACAAGGTACCGTAGTACAAGGACCTGCAGGACCGCCAGGAGTCCCTGGAAGGGACGGAAAGGATGGAGAAAAGGGAGAAAAGGCAAGTTGACTTTGACCTCGTTGCACACACGCACCTCCAAACAAGTTCATTGCGCCGCACCTAACAGCTGTGCGTTGACAAACTAACAGTGTGTGTTGACTTTCAGGGAGATCCAGGCTACCGCGGACTTCCAGGACCGACTGGGCCTATCGGGTCGCCGGGTGAACCAGGCAAACGCGGCCGACGGGTTGGTGCTTTTCCATGTCTCTTACTTGTGTTTGTGAGCGAATGCGAAATCTTTCTTCTTTTCGTCCATTTTGTGACTCGTGACGTGACGTTCCGACTAGTGCGCTTCTGAGGCATGCTCATTACCGTAATCGTGCAATTTAACTTTCAAAGGTTTCTTAAGTAATGCTGCGCTCTAACAGAGAACGTCGAGTGGTAGGTAAGTCATGACTGTAGTGATCGTGACTTTTAAACTTCGGTCCGTCTTAACCTTTCACAGGGAACCAGAACAGAAACGCGAAACGGGTTCGAATACACTCTTTTTCAGGGCAAGCCTGGCCTGCCAGGTCGAGCGCTCGAAGCCACGATGGAAGATATCACGGCTAAGATTCTTCCCTTGATCAAGAAAGAGGCCAAGGTTGGACCTCCTGGTAAACCTGGGCAACCTGGACCGATTGGTCCGCCTGGACCGTCGGGACAGCCTGGAACGCCTGGAGCCAGAGGCCCGCAAGGCCTGCCAGGTCATGCTGGCGAAAAGGGTGACCGTGGTGAGATCGGTCCACCCGGTCTAATTGGACCTCCGGGACTTCCGGGCCCTGTCGGACAAGGAATCGACGTTTCGTCTCTCTCGCTGGAGAGGGGTTCCCCGATTCCGGGCCCCCCTGGACCTCGAGGCAGCCCTGGACTGCCCGGACCTCCTGGCCTGAAAGGAGACCGAGGAGAACAGGGAATGGCCGGTATGCCTGGATCACTCGGACTGCCTGTAAGTGAAACCAATCTGAGATCAAACTCTACAAAGTATGGGTTAAGGGTCCACCAGGACCGATGGGAATGCGAGGACCCGCTGGAAGTGAAGGAAGACAGGTCAGAGACATACTTTTCAATTAAAACCGTATTCAGCAGCGTTATCTTATCTGACTAACCCCTACGGTAGGCGCGCATGTGCATGATTATATATCCATAACTATCCTCTATCTTGCTTGCTAATCGTCGTACTTCAGTTTTACAATCTTTCAGTCGTGTTAACAGCTTCTTATTTAGGGTAAGCAAGGACTGCATGGCGAGAAGGGAGAGCCTGGCGCGCCAGGTCCTATTGGACCACCAGGTCTCAATGGGATTCCGGGAGAAAGAGGACCGCGAGGGAAGCCTGGAGAACCTGGGGAGAAAGGAGAACAAGTACATTTCCCGGGCGGATTCTGAGCTAGACTTCTGAGTTTTAGGGAATTCCCGGACTAGACGCGCCCTGTCCCACAGGTCCCGACGGACTTCCGATGCCATTCTGTGCGTGGAAACCTCTTGAGGTAGGTTCTTCGTTGGAATATAAAAAACTTGAATCGCGGAGAACGTTACTGATGCTGAAACCGTTTCTAAAATACTTGAATTTCAGTCGAATGTAAAGACGGACTATGGGTAAGCGGCGGAAAGCGAACTTGATGTCTTCTTACGTATCTTGCTATCCGTCCCCTTTCTTTCGTTGTGACACCATAATCTATGCGTTTTCCTTTTCCTCCTTTCGCATGCGTTCTGCCCAGCGCAGACTTCTATTAACCGAGAGTGCGAGGTGCGGACATTAACGATGCTAACGCTTTTAGTCGGACGAAAACTCCATCGGCGACACCGGGAACCACCATCGCCTACGCCGAGAGCGACATCCTCGACACCAGCGAAGAGAGCCCGTAGAGCAGTACTAACCTACAGTAGCCGACGCTAGCTGCTGATGTACATAACTCCGACCTAACCAACTTCACTTCGTCTTCTTCACGACACGGGTTTTCGCTGACTGGGTATCTATATACGCTTTACGTAATAACAATGGCAGGGGGTAAAAATATAGGTTAAAAATTTAAAAGAAATGTAAAATTGAGTTTATTCGATATGAGTCGAGGCGTTAATGACGCCACTCGATATTTGACTCGAGGACACACTAGGTATGAAAAACTGGACTCATTTACTCTATGCTAATGATGATTAGCGGCGAGTCGCCAACAACATTACCATATACAAGGAATCCTCTAAGTAGTGCCCTTTACCAATAGGAAGAGGTTTGCGACATCCCTTAATGCTCATTAATGATCTCCGCAATTACGAATGCTGACGGCACAGTCGCATTGTCTCTCGATCAACGTCATGCAAACAAAAGATGTTTTTGAAACACGGAACCCGAGGAAATGATAGGATTCACACGAATGTTTTGACAGCAGACCGAAAACTCGATTGAGTACAAACTCCTTTTTTGGAGAGCCTCTTAGAACGGCTGAAAAGTTGACTTTTTGCATGCGAACACCGCCAAAAACTGCACTTACGCGGCCGCCTAATTGGCAGGCTCTTAATGGACGGCTGTTTGCGACTTGGCTATAATTATATTTTGCTATAATTAAGCGGGATAAGTGAGGCTTCACGCTCTCTGTTAACGGATTATGGCACACACGGAGAGAAGCGAGGTTTGGCTCGCTTGACAATTTTCGTTCTGCGAACATAAGTGAGCTCTTTCTCGCTTGTAACCACGGAGTGACGAGCCGCCTGGAGAGCGCAAAAAACGTCCTAAACGATCTGATTTCAGGGAAGAGCCGGCGAGTGGGAACGGCGACGGCGGAGGCATTCCCTACTCGGTGCTCCACCACGATGATCAGACCAGGTCGCAACGCAGATTATACAGCCGCAGCTGAATATGTTTATCACGTCTTCGCGAACTTCGCTCCACCACGACACGTCGTCCCCTCATCCCCTTCGCGCTCGCGCACACCTTCCCTTCCTCCCATTCCACCTCGACTTCTGCAGATGCGCTCGTCATCTCCTCGCTCCCACTTCCTACCCTCCCGCCCTAGCCCGATGCCTCAGAGGGCCACCGGGCCGCAACAACCTTTCCCCAGTCCACCCCATGTATATCGTCAAAGTTAATCTCCCAGCTGTGCAGTATGACAATTAACGAGCCCCCTTTATCTCGACCCTGTCGGCCTTTCGTCGCTTGGATGAATGTACCGACCGCCGAAAACGCTCTGGCTGATCTCAATTTCGTGTCCTTTCTCTGCCTGAATATTCAAATCTATTGTTGTTTGTTTGTTACGTCCTCAACAATGACGATGATGGAAAATCTCAATTTTTTACCATTGTCTGTGTATGAGCGGGGCCGAATCGGGGCGACGCAGACGACGCTGCGCCTAAGTGAAGTCGGAAGCGGTCATTTAGGAGGAGCAGTCCTTCCGTTTTTCCATCATCCTCCAGCCGTTCAGGATGAGTGTGCGCGTAAAACGCCAAAACGCGTTTAGAAGCGCGGTTTGTTGCGCTTTTCGCCCATCATTAGCGATGGAAAAGGGTCTCCCGGTGGTAATTTCGCTGAATCCACCCGGCAAATGTAGTGGCTCGGAGTTAGTAAACCGTTCCAGGGTTCATTTGGACCACGTTGCAAGGGCCCTACTACAGCGGTGAGCGGTCCAAACGCGATGCAACACAAAGTGCCCCCTCTAGCTTGTCGCTCATTTCAACAAATGCATAATTAATCGCCTGGCGCTCATTTTAAAATGTCAAACTAATGACGCATCATGGCCCGTTTCCGCCTCAAAACCAGATCATGACTGTGCTGAGTGGCTTCCGGTCCTTCGAGCGCCTCCTCCTCCAACGCCGCACAATGGAACGTGTCCCAAGGCTGCGCTTGTTGCTCGTTCAAACACTTAATATCGTGGGAAAAATTTTGCCTGTAGCAATGTTTTGTCTGGAACACGATGCGTTCTGATAAACACGCGGGTTTAATAAGCCGCCCGGCACTTTCTGGTCGTTTTCCTCGCAACCACGGGGCTATTTGCGAGATCTCGTCTCCGTTTCCCGCTTAGGGCTTCTTTGCTCTGTGGCGCGCGCCCTGGTGTGAACAAACTTGGCCTTAATGAAGAAGTGATGATGAATCTGCGCTTCCAGCATCGTCTCCGCTCCGCGCTGTCCACTCCGGGACAAGAACGGCGCGGAACGGCGGCGTCGTTTTCGTCTCCATTTGTCGTTGTCGTCGTTTCTTTAGAAAATAAGCAAAAACCATTGTTTACGCGCGTAGACAACAAGTCGCGTCTTGTTCCATCGGTTGTCTCGACTAATTGCCGACGACCAGCCAGCGAGCGGGGCGAGATCATCCGTGCGTAACTGTCCGTTCACAGGAGGCCGTGCGGTGCACCGGAGCCCGTATGAACCACCCCATGATCCCTCCCTCGACGGCCGCGTCCTACTCCATGCTCACCGACATGGAAATGCCGATGCGCAGCTACGACAACAACACTGTAGTAGATATGTCCAGTAACTCGATCATCATCGCCATCGTCATTGCTGTGGGTGGCCTCATTATGCTCATCACCACCTGTAAGCTGTCTTTTCCCGCTACCGTATACCGTTTGAAAAGATGTGTGTTTTTCGAAATTTCCATCGGTTTTTCTGGTCCACTTTTGCACTTCTCCTTCGGTTCCCGGATAAGGATCGCTCTCTTTTTTCTTATTTTTAGGTCAAGCCTGAAAACACCATTTGTCCTCACACAACGAACAATAAAGCCTATCCATGTTTATTTTTAAAGAAAGCCACAGCATCAATGCCCTTTCAGTGATTGGAGCCGTTTGCTGTTGTCGCCTATTCTGCCGAACAGGCCCCGTCGAAGCAGACGGGGTTACGATAGAACGACCCGTCACCCCTCGACCCGAAAGTTTCCGGAGGAATTCGGCCCAGGCGCAATATCGCCTGCTTATACAGAGCAAATACGAGCAAGAATTTGGCTGTGGTCCTGGTACGGTCAGCCTCAAGGACAACCTGCTCTGTCCGGGACACGTCGTGTAGCAGAAAACAAAGGTAAGCCCGTGTAGATGACCGAACTAAGCGTTCGTTTCAGGACATGTTTGTTCGAAGGGGACGGAAACGATCTCCACAGACTCAGGTCAAAGCGATACGGGACGCACTAATCACATCAGCAACTTCTGATCTTTTACGAAACTTGCTCTGAAAGGTGTATTTTCACGGTTATTGAACTCTATGTACAAATGGAATAAAAATAGTGACAGGTCCGCAAAGGGGCTTCCGACTGACATAGATCGCAGATGCGCTTCTAGAGCGCGGGAAACCTTTTGAGTTTGTTTTCTGATATTTAAAGAAGGTGAATTCCAGAAGTTCATATCAAGACGCGTTTGTGCAAGGGAAAAACAGGATAATACGGAGCGTATGTACATAAATAGCTTGGAAACGTTGCAGCGAGCAAGTTTAATCGGCCTGTGGCTGACTCACCGTCTGAGTCTGGCTGCCCAAGCAATTCTATTCCTTCTCGTTCGGCTGACGATGATCTTGCAGCAGGCGAGCAGAATGCAGATGCACTGTTTGGGAAAATGCCTATTTGGTGCACTTGGGTCTAATGTACGTTAAGACATTCTCATGTCTAATTTTTCACGCTTGCACTTGAATGCCTAAACAATGCGTGCCTGAACTGCCCTTCAATTGCACCTAAAAGACGTTTTTGTGACTTATTTCTTTCCTTGTCATTTGAATGGCACTATGTAGAGTTGGTTTATTCACCGTAAGCCTCG
This sequence comes from Steinernema khuongi, assembly GCA_016648015.1. NCBI lineage: Eukaryota > Metazoa > Nematoda > Chromadorea > Rhabditida > Steinernematidae > Steinernema > Steinernema khuongi. Next base: position 102,828 of record JADLIF010003392.1, read on the forward strand.
CTACCGTAACTAATTAACTTCTGCACGAACCATGCTCAAATTATTCTCAGCAAATATCAATATGCGTGACTTGCAGAGCAGCGTTCTGTGAATGATTTTTGGACCTTCTTGAAGCACCAAAACAAGGTTGTTTTCATCGGCACTTTGTATGTGGGAGACCGGACGTGGCAAGGAAATCCTACTTCCGCTTCTTCCGTCATTCGGAGAAGTTAACGTTTCTTGTAATTATACCTTTCAGCGGATTAGCTTTTATCTGCTTATCGGGATCACCGGCGAAAACATTTCCCGACCTGAGACATTGGGAAATTTGTATGATTAAAAGTGTCATTTTCCCTTCGTAACTAGGTCATTCCGATCGGTTTATCTTCAACGATTACATAGCATCATCTGTTGATAATCCAACGGCTTTGACGATAGGAATGGTGCATGCGATAGGAAAGAGCGTTCCAAGTGCACGGCAAATAGGTTTCACGTGAGGACGTCGCTAACGTTTTAGTGTTAAAAATTTAATTAAGACCTCATTTTGTGAGTTTTTCAAAGGACAAAATAGGTGCAGAGAAGTCTCATAACCAGTAGAAAGGACGACAAAGAAAACCGTGAACATATCCCCTATCATAATGCCATATATTTTTACATTCAATTCCAAAGATCCTTGCCTTCGATCCAAAGAACACTACTGTGTGTACGGAAACCACAATAGAGTGACCACGGAAACCGCAAGAACTAAGTGTTTGCACGTCCCACTCCGGAACTTATTTTAACTACGCGGAAGTGTCCAACATCGGCACGTCACCATAGGACTAATCCTCGTTTAAGTTTTGCCCCCATCCCAAGTTCATAAACGTGTTAATGCGTCGAACTCTGTCAATAAAATTTACGCTCGTGCGTGGGTATACGGCGGTTCCGCGCGATAAAACATTAATACCGGTGTTTTTCGCTACCGTAAAAACAACCGCCTGGAATATGATGGAATGCGGATGCATAAGCAGAGAACTGGTTAAAAATAAATCCCAGAACGTGGTATGTCCACGCACTTCAGCAAAACACAATTGTGAGACGTAAACTTCCAAGACAATCTACTGTGTGGTGTGGGAACGGATTGGCCACCCCTCACCGTGACGATATTGGGTATAACATTTGTTTTTCAGTAATTATGGGTAAAGCTCGATTTCGGTTTTTCATATTCTCATATTTCGGGCTTGCATCAAGCTTATTTTCTCGTTTTTTATTTATGTAATCCTTGCGAGAGTAATAAGCGGATGATATAGCAAGAATTTTTGCTAAAACGAAGGATAATCCGGCTCGAAACTGATCCAGCAACTCTTAACAAAGTGTTTCTCATATCTGTTTCGTTTCCATCGTCATTAGGATAACCGTAAACGCCAAAAAAGAAAAGATAAAATTTAGCTTAAATTTTGAGCAAAAATTGCCGGAGTAAAAAATTGTTAAAGAGGCAAGACCATAATAATGGGCCTGGCAGCGGGCATAACAGCATTGGCCGTTGTTTTATGGCTTTTGGACGTAGCGACGAGAAGTTCCGAATGTCAGGGAGCAGCGGAGTAGTCAAAAGATCAGAGAATATCTGAACTTATGAAGAAGGACGTCAATACGAGGAAACCGATTTCTGTTTATGGTGAAAGCTGCAAAGGATAGCCTGAAGCCCCACAGAACTGGTATCTTATCCGTTAACTCCCTTTTTATAATAGATTTGTTGGAGAGATTTGGGTCTTTCTGGTCTTGAGTGACTATCGTCTTAACATTGCAGTTTATATGCCGTTTACTTTACCAGGGAAGGTCACTGGAAATGGAACGTTTTGTGGCTTCTGGGTGCGATTCGACATCGAAAAATGCAGCAGATCGGCATTCCGAGTTTCTACCAAAAGTCGCGACTTCTACCAGGAAATCATCGGATTCTTCACACTGAGATCAACTTCAAAAGACATTCTCTACCCTAAAGCTTGTACAAAGCGTACATTGCACTTTACATTGTAAAACTTTCCATTTCTATTGACTTTCCCTTGTAAAACCCTAAGTGGCAAGTCTGATGTTGCGAAATGCCTTAGTCGTTTGTCGGTTGCTTCCAAACACATCCCGCCGTTCAATGGCGGCAGTGCTCTAAGGGCACGGTCACGTGCTGTGAATGGTCACAAAGGACAGTGCTCGCACGACTGTCCCGCAGAACGCCGATTTGCTGCATTCCCCGCCGCCGCATCGCACCCAAAAGCCACAAAACAACAACCGCTGCTGTTTCGTTCATTCCCAGTCCCGTTCTATTGCCGTGTCCTTGCTGCGTGCGATGGTACTGCATTAAGATGAAATGCGAATTGATAGTTTTTGAAAAAGAGTTTCAATTTCCTGTTGTCTTTAACTTGTTAGCAACAGTTACAGTAAAACAAACTGAATAAGAACGTACTAAGAGGTTGGACCTTCAGGTAAACCGTGTCATTTTGGACCCTCGGGTAAAGCATATCATTTTGCCTTTTGCTACGTTTTGCGTTATCGCATTATATGTAAGTATCAGTCACTAATTTGTTTATGGCACCGCGATAAGCAGCGATACCCCATCTCCGATTTCATCAGCGTTCGCTATCACCATTACAAGCGGTGCGACCGACCGAACTGGCGACGTTTCCCATGCTCCGTGGCGCTGCGAAACCGATTGGGCGCACTCTTGTTTCGAATTATAATTCTCGTTAAATTCGCAAAACTTTTCCCCCCGCTTCCGTATGGCCCATCGTGAGCCCCTTCGTGACGTTCAAGCCCGTGTTGTTCAGAGCGGTAAATGCCCTCGGATGGAAGCAGACACGCAACCGTCCCGAGCTGAGTCGCCCGAATCGGAGACGGACAACGATCCCAAGAAGTCCGGAACGCCGCCGCAGGGATGTGCGCGATGTTCAAACTACAAAACCAACGCGCTCATGGCGTACAAATGCGCCCAGAAAGCGCAGCAAAACCTCATGCGTCTAAATGAGATCGAAAACGTAAGGTTTCCGTTATTGGCTCTTGAAACTGATTGGGTGTTATTGTACAGGAAAATGGACAGCTCCAGAAGATTAACATCGAACAGAGGAGTTATATTGAAGATCTGCTGCAAAAGAACCAGCAGCTGGAGAGAGAAAAGTCGGAAGCGACGCTTTTCCTGAGAGAAACGGATCGATCGTATAAGGAGCTACTCGACAAATACAATGACATGGCGATGAGCCTTAGGGAAGCTCAGGTAAAGTGAAATAACTTACAAGGGCTTGTTAGGGAGACTACATCGTATGGCAAGGAAAAGCTGTCGTTGTTGCAAACAACATTTTTGTACGTTACGGTCCAAATAGTCGCTCAATGATCAGAATTTATTATTTTAAGAGCTTACAGTACATTGTCCTTCTGTCCGGCTACCGTTATAACAAGACACCATGGCGTCGATATTGTCTGATTGCACAACACAAAAATCAATCAAACTCACACATCCACCCTTTTTAAACGATGCCAACAGGACTGAATTGTGTAGATCGTAGTGGGAAACATCCAAGTCATGAGATACTTCTTCATATCTCTTTTTTTAAATCAGGACGGATCATATGATCATATCGTACATTATATCATAACATCAGGATCATAGACATGTCCCATTTCAGCAAGGTGTAAGCACTGCGAATGAATGGAGGCAGAGATACGAAGACGCGAAAAAAGCGTTGGCTGAAGTGGCGCAGAAACGTCTTTTGCTCATCGAAAAGTACAAACACTCCGTCAACCTGCTCCAGGTGCGCTTGGGTCTGAGCATCTCCAAGTAAAGAACCGTGTTTCAGAAAGAGTTGAACCGCACGAAGGTAGCCCAGAGAAAACTGGACGAATCCACGGAGCACATCAAAGGCCTCAACAAAGTGATCTCTTCCGGGTCCTATTTGGCGCGCGCCGTGAAAGCTCTGTGTAAGTTCCGTCCGTGCTCTTCGCCCAGAGTCCAGTGCGTTTCAGTCGTCGAGATTGAGACTATCGACTCGGTGCCAAAGAATGTGGAGAAGAAGATCGCCGCTGTCACCGGACGTATCGAACAGTATGAGAAGCTGCGTGAAGCGGAGAAGCACCCGGAACGAGCGGCCAGTGAACTCACCGACTCCCTCTCGGCGTCCGTGGCCGACCTGGATGGTTCGATCGACTCGGTGAGTGATACTGATATCCAGTCGGTATTACGAGAAATCGAGGCGCCCGAGTCGACGCAGCGGAGAGTGACGAGAGGACGGCGAGCGCGGAAATCCACCGAGGAGTCCTTAGCGACCTTTTCCGCCGCTGAGGACGTGGCTAACGGTATGTTTGAGTTTCCCACCTTCACACACATTGGCATCATCGTCTACATCGCCTTCTTGTCATGACAGTATGGTCCTACTCCATGAAAGCAGTAAGAGTGCAAATGAGAGATTAAAGCGCTCAATGCGGGAGAGGTAGCGAGATGCCCGCCGTCTATTCAAGTGCAAGGAAGGAAAGTGAAGGGCAGACAAAGGGCAAAGTGGGCCACAGCCAGACGAAAACATCATAAAATTGGAATGTACGTCCAAGCACGATTGCTGTAAAGTTGAAACAGACAGGCGATGTATGTACAGTTTCTATTCTGCACCGTTTCTCTGCACTATAAAACTAGTAATACGTTTGTAGATACTTTTGACGCTTAGAGAGTTAGCTCCCTGTTTGCTTCCTGTCACTAATCGTGGGTTTGATTTGTTTCAGAACCTGCCGATATCATTGCCAACGACCATCAGTCAACAGCCATGCCAGGAGACGCGGACAGCGGTTGCGAATCGCCTCCACAGAACGCCGTTTCCGAAAATGTTATTGCCCCTACCGAAGTGAGTTACAATGAAGCACCGGTGGCTCCAGAGATCATGCCTCCGGTAAATCGAGTTGCAACTCGGAGATCTCTGAGGAACAAGAAAGCGGAAGTGCCTGCCCAAGAAGTACCGGCGCAAATGTCTCCTCCCGAATCATTGCCAAAGCGTCGAGGTCGCAAGAACAATAAAGTGCCAACACAGCCAGTGGAAAGCATATCAAGTAAGCCATGATCCACACCGCCGCAATATTGACCTTACTTTCTAGAAGTAGCTGATACAATTGCCGATGGAGAAACACATATCGAAAATTCTCTCGCCGCTCCGTCCACAATTTCTTCAGTTGCATCGAATCCAGTGCCAGAAGGCGCTAGCATAAAGATAAACACGAGATCTTTAGCACGACCGACAAGAAAAGCGGCCAAAAAGTCTCTCTCCGCAGCGATTCCTTTGCTGCCAGATCACAGCTTGGACAAGAACAAGGCAAAGCAACCAGAAGTTATGGAATCTTTGGATTCTACTTGCAAGACATCTCTTGGCAACGAGCTGAACGAGAAGGAAGAGAAAAGGTCGGAAATTGCTGACGGTGCAAAGGTTTCGGATCTCGTTCAAGAGGTAACGTCGGTTACCATCGTATCGCCAAAAAAGACGAACAGGAAGGTAAACGCAAGATCTCCAGCAAAGCAGACAAGGATGGTCGGTCAGAAGCCGTTTTCCACCGTGATTCCGCGTTTGGAGAAGCGCATGGTTGAACGAGAAAAGGACCACAATGCGGAAGTAAAGAGATCGTCGGATACTGTACCAAAGATGTCCCTCGACGAAAAGGAACAGCAGGTGGAAGCACACAGCACGGAACATGCTGCTGGCAGTCTCAATACTGCCGAAGTTGTACAGAATGCTGAACCGGAGGCAGAAGATATGCCCGATCTTTCTGAGTTCACAAGCGTCAGCAAGCCAGTGCAGAAGCCATCTTTGATTCTTCCATTTCGCAAGCGTAAGGTTGGCACAAAAGGAGAACAGAAATCGGAAGTAAAGGATTCTAAGTCGAAAGTGCCTTCCGACGAAAGGCGTAATAACGTTGAAGAGAAGAGCTTTGAGATTGCTGAGAGTCAAATCACACCAGAAGTCGTGCAAGAAGATTCGGCAGTAGTGTCATCCGCCGAGCCTAAGTTGACCACTGTCAGCACTGTAAAACCCAATGTTTCGGAGGAGAAGAATGGAACGGCTGAGATAAGCACCTCTGAGGTCATCGCCCAACAGGCTGCTGTAACAACCGATTCGTTGAAGGAACCGACCACATGCCCTAAAGATAAGATGGAATCTAAGGACTCTACCCAGGATACACCATCGGCTGAAGTCATCGTCAAGGTGCCCCAGGAAGCTGAATCAGCAGTTCCACCAGAGGAAATTCCGAGTAGCTCCGTGGCACCTGTGGATCAGATTAATCTACATGGATCGGAAGAAGCCGCTTGTGAAATTGAGAGAGTGAGTGAAGATCAGAACGTCGAACATCATGTGGAGTCTGGCGAACAAGGACCAGGTGATTTGGCAGAACTAGAGCAAACAGTAGCAAACGAAGAGCCTGGTAAGGACAAGAAGCATGTAGATGAAAGCCGGGAAAGTGAAACCGCAAGACAGCAAACTGGCGAAACGAAAGAAGCTGAGACTGCTTTTGGAGAAGACGAAAAGAAAACAAAGACCAAGGAAAGTGTCCAACCCGTCAATGTTGTCACAGAGCCGTCGCCTACAGTCCAGAATAACGAGGTTAAAGACGTTCAAAAACCGCCTGAACGACCAACTGCAGAAGAAAAAGGTCAGTTGTGTATTGAATATCACTTTAACGTTCTTTTCTCTCCTTAGGAGTCACTGACACAGCTCCAAAGAAGAAAGCTTTTGTTTCATCATTTTCACTTTCGGCCCTTCTTGCCAACGACTATCCAAGGCCGAAGGCATCGGAAAAACATGTGATTGCGCAGCAACCTTGTTCTTCCTATGTTGAACCAAAAAGCGCAAGTGCTCTGAACGCCGAAAAAAGTCTTGTTGTCAGCGAAGAGAAAACACCAAAAGGTAACTTTATCGAACAGAGTTGGTCAACGTAACATCATTTCAGAAACATCTTCAACGCCGGTGGAACAGACACGGGGTGTGATAGTATCTGCAGTCCCCTTGCAAAAAACCACGGTCGTAGAAGCAGTCTCTTCTGGCTCCAAGAAGCCTGAAGAAACATTAACAGCTCCCGAAGAAACAGCTCAAAAGAAGAGCGTTTCCATCGATCTCAGCAAATACGTGGATCCCGACGAGGAAAAATCCCCCAAGAAGGAGAAAGCAGAAAAGATCCCCAAGAAGGAGAAGAAGCCTTTAGCCAATTTAACAGTAAAGAAAGAGGAGCCGAAAAAGACAAAAGAAGAGCCCAAGGAGAAGAAGAAGAATCCTAAGAAAACAAAGGAAGAACCGAAGGAGAAGCCAGAACAATTACGGGAAAAGAAGGAACAGAAGGAAGAGACAAAGGCCGTGGAGCCCGTTGCTGCGTTAGCCACAAACGTTGATGCAACCGATTTCGAGGACAACCTAGTGATCGATCTTGATAGTCCAATGCAGTCGCCACCACATGCTTCTGCCCAGAACACGTCTGTCATATTACAGTCGACTCCAACCAGAGTGATCAAGAACGACAGCCTTCTTATGATGGACAGTGCCGAGAGTGAAAGCGAGTGTGGCTTGATCATCGACGAAGAACCTGATAGCAGTCCAATCAAATCACCGAAACGACCTACTGTCACAGAGGCGCTAAGAAAACCTCTCCAACCACACAAGACTGAAGAAGAGAAAGGATCAAAACCCAGAGACGTTCTCTCCCTTCAGGACGACGATGACGACGGTGACAGTTTGTTGAACCTGGTGATTGACGAGCCAGAAGATGAAGCAGAAGAAGTGCAGTATCAACCTCCTCCTGCCAAGAAGGCCAAGGTCTCCAGAAAGGCAGAACGTAAACCAGCCGAAGCTGTTGTGTCACTCGATTTTGTCGACAGTTTGAGCACCGAGGACATCCTCTCATTCATGGAAAAACTGCGTCCTACTAGCCCGATCCCGCCACTCCCTATGATGAGCTTCGCCAAAACAGTGACCAAAAGAGTTACCAGGGTAAACCATCGTATTCTTTTTAGTAGTAAAATTTTGCGGATTTAGGCAAACGCTTCTCGTCCGCAAGCTGCAAAAGAACAAACGCAAGCTGTACCACCGGCCCCAAAACCTGCAGACACACAAGACCTTAGTGTCTTATATCCCATCATGGTAAATTAGAACCAAATTCTGGAAACCACACATCAAATAATCCTATTTAGAAAAAGCCTCGGAAGCAGCGTGTCGTGAACGAGCCTGTGAAGAGAGGCCAAAAGAGGAAGGCGGCACCAGACACACTGAAAGACGACTCCACTCAACCTAAGGAGAACCCACAAGCAGTTGTAAAGGCCCCTCAAACTGCTACAAAACCACAGGTAGGTAGAAGAGGTTCTGTCTGTGTCTGTGCATAGAGAATTGTGCAAACCAAAAATTATTTGAACACTTTCATTTTCAGCCTACTCGAGCAGCAGAGCCTGTAAAGGCGTCAGTGTCGACAGTGGCACCTACACCTGCTGGGCCGATCATCATCCCTGCACAGAAGCGAACTCGCGGACGTCCACGTAAACAGGCGCTCCCCGAGGAACCCACGCGTATCACAAAGCAGCCTACGGCCGTTCACGATCACCCAGCCATTCTCGACATCCTTCAGTACACAGTTGAGTCGACTAGCGGTGCAGACCCCGGAAAGCTTCAAACAAAAATGCAACCCTTCCGAGAGACACTTCCTCCTGACAGTGCGCCTTCGCTTGCTGAGGGGATCGTCAAGATCGCCCTTCGCATGGAAGTTGGTGACTTGAGGGGCATGTTGCTGAAGGCAACCAAGGACCACGTAAGAAATGGACAGTCGGTGGTCCTTGGAAGTCCCGAAACGTCCATGTTCGAGTTCATTAATCAGCTTATGTCCTTCGAGGGGATGAGCAAGATCTGCGAACTAATCTTCGCGTAAGTTAACTGCACACTTCTTCAGCTCTTGACTCCATTTTAGGAATCTTCTCCTTGAATGCCGTAGAATCCGTCATCCTACGAGCATTCAATTCTCGAAGTTTGTGCGCTGCCTGTCATTCTCCTACGTCTTGGCTACGAAAACTAACCCAGTAAGGGCTGCCTTGTCAGTGTCGTTAATGATTACCCATCTCTAGGCGTGTCATCAAAATCTGCACAGAAACTTGGCTTCATTTTTCAACGATCTCTTGCTGTCCTCTTCACCTGACATCACAGTCCCCGCGATTTGCTACGCCCTTACCATAGTACCGGAAGTCGTCAAGGAACTGGTTTTGAACCCAGAGAAACCTTTCGAGAACAACTTGTTCAATCTTCATCTCGCCACTAGAGTAGGACCATCGATACATGATTCTTGCTTATCGAGCCTTTCAGGGGGACCATTTTACCTTGGTCCTCGACCTAGCCACGATCTACGTCGGACAGCAAGCACGAGAGCTTCTGCCTTCAACCGCAGCCGACAGTCTCGCCCTGCATAATCAATTGCTCACCGACTCGATCAATAATGCCGTGGAAGTCGAGTGGAAGGAAGACAAATGTTTCATCTCCCGCGCCACCAGCACTGCCTTCAGGAAATGCTGTGCCTTATTCATGCCTTCCCTCTCATTTGCACAAGGAATCGACAGGAACGACGTGATCCACCAAATGCTCATCCAGAGTGACAATAACATGACTGAGTTTTCACAAAGTATGCTTGTATTCATTATTCTTCGCTCTAAACCTCGTTTTCAGACCCCAGAAATGTCAGCTTGATCAGGAAAGCCTACAGACGACTCCTTCTTTCTGCCAGACTCATCGTCGTCTACGCTTCATGCAGCAACAATAGAATGAACGAGTTGCAGCAATTAATGACAGAAGTCCTCAAACCATACACTCGAAAGGTACTGGAATAGAGAGAAAGATTCTGACTGACAGCTCCGTTTAGATGCGTATCTATCTTGGCTTCTTCAAGTCCTCCAATCCGAAGATCACCATGGCGCTCCACCATTGGTTCAAATCCATCCAACCATTTTCGAAACACAGTTTGCTCCCCAGGCGCGCTTCTTAGCTCCCCTTGTTGACTTCGTACGCCTTCTGGAATACGGGTAGTTAGACATCCAGGAAATGGCACGTTCACTCAAGTCATGGAAGTTGGTAGCTCATATTTGTTTTTGTTGAATTCTCAGGTGTACATATGATAAAGATCTATTGAACTTACAACAGTCTACGTGGGATTACACAAGACGCAAGGAAAGGGATTAACGTGAAGGTTGCGCTGATATTCGAACTACGCAGGAAGCGAAATATCTCCGTACATGTTTGTTCCTTGTGTAAGTACATGCATGCATGTTTGCAGTCGCACTCTGACATTTGACTACAAAAAAATAAGAAAGAGGCGTCACTTTTGTTTTTCTCTGCATCTCGATGTCATCCGTTTATTCAAGAACCTGAAAAAAATTTCTTGGTGTGCTTGAACATTGTTTTTCTACTTATCGGTGCTACTTTTGCTTTCAAATACATAACTTGGTTGTAAAAATGGTGCCAAATTTTCTATCCAACATCCAACAAATATCCAACAGCTTTTCAAAAACGTTTTCCCCAGTTCTGAGAGTTTGTCACGCCCGTTGATATCATGTCCCTTCAAGATTATAACTCTCAGCTTTTCATATAAAAGATTAAATGAAAGAACTGGCTGAAAATAATCCGTTATAACTCGTCATCTCTTCGAGCTAAGGTATTAATTTCAAGAAAAGCGCCGTTTACGTAATCACAAAGAGCTTAAACGGACCAGTCATCTAATCTTTAAAACCCTTCTTTGCCTATGAGTAAGTTTTCCGTTGTGCACAAGCTATGTTACCGTAATACTTGACGCATTTCCCCACTCGTCATTGTCCATTGTCTATGTGACCATTGTTGTGCTTGCCTTTACCCACCTTCAAACTGGGAAAACAAGACGAGACAGTTTATTCAGCGCACGAACACCACACACCGGACGACACCGAGGGAGACAGGACAGCGACACTCCTTCGAACAAATCCGCACATACGTATTACTTGTAACACACAGAGGTTTTGAGCTGATTGTTCAGACGGAAACACAAATAAATGCTTGAGAAAGGGGGAGAAGAGATCAGAAACATCGAGGGACTAAGACAACAAATTTACGACAATGATCGAGTGAGGACTGGGATTGCATTTTGTTATCACAAAGCGGTTGTGAGTATCACACTTGTTCAGAGGAGTTTGAAAGCCACAATCATGGCGAGACATCCGAAGGAGACGTTGGCGTAGAAGCTGGAGCCGGAGTTGGTAGAGGTGCTGTTGGCGCTATCCGGAGATTGTTCAATGTGACCCTCAGCGGCTGCTCCACTTCCGTGCGGGGCGTAGGGCGAAGTGGTCGTCGCCTTCGATGTACCGTGCTCCGATTTGGTCCCCTTCGACTCGGCCGTAGTAGTGGCATGAGTCGCCGCCGCCGTAGTCGCCGCCACCGTAGTAGCCCCGTCTTCCGTGGTGTCCGAACTGTCTTCCTTCGAAGAGTCAGTGTGCCCTTCTTCTGCCTTGCAGTTGGCTCCTGGAACCTTAGAATCTTTATGCGTGGCACAGGGACTTACCATTGAACTGAAAAGCCAAGAGGAGAGCGATGGCGAGGAAGGTGCGCATCGTCGAAGAATGAACAATGGTAGTGGACGTCGGTGCCTGAACGACGATTAAACGGTTGTTTGTGGCGAAAAGCTGGATTATATGCGTACACCGCTGGGACCAAGAGAATACCCCGATGAGACACCTTCGAACTCTTCTTCAATCCGAAGATTTCTCGAAACGCCTATTTAATAATACCTTTCCCGACGAAAAAAAAACGACAAAATAGAGCTCATTAAACCGTGGCGACTGGCGTACTGCTACGACTGCTACCTTGGGCCCCTGTGGGCCTCTGCCTTTAAAATGGAAATGAAGGAACTCAGGCCAAAGCTTCGGCGGAGGAGCGTCCTAGTCCAGACTGCTGCCAGCCGACAGTTTGCTCAGGAGCGAAATGTGATTCAGAAAGGCACTGTCCCAGCGACGGCTCTGCGTCAAAGCGAAAATAATACTCTCAAGGCATAAGCGGTATCGGCTTAGCGTCCACTCCAATCCTCCCTGATGAGCAAAATTATTTACCACCATCGGCGCGGGGATTTGGATTATCTGGCTAACATTTACACGTATCGTTCCGTCGGCGAAAGGTGTCTTGGGAGAAGGCAGAAGAAAACATGGATCGGAGAGCTCTGTATGCCCGTTACGCACCACTCCAGAAAGGAGTGAATTTAATCAGTGTCATAAGCGACAGTGGAATCGGGTAAAACCTGTGAAGACAAAGCTTCTGAAGACAAGGCCCGAACTTATTTGTGTAGGTTCATGAGCTCAATGAAACGAAGGTGTTCAAAGAACAAACTATACATTCTTTCCTACTTTCGAAAATTTATAAGGGTCTACAAAAATTTCACTGTTTTTCCCAATAAACTGGTAAGAAGCTGACCGAGCATTCAGAGCCTTTAGAGTTTGTCTGTCGCATACTTCCGTTGAAGAATACACAAGGTCCCTTTGGATTCTTCTTCCCAGACTATTCAGTTTAATGAGACCCACACACGTAGTTTGAATTTGCCTAATTGTCTTGATTGTGAAGCGGCGTTGTTAATGATCGCATCATTGAAGAATGACTTAATGAGAGGAAGAGAATTCTGAAGAATACAACCTAGGCATTTTGGTGTTAGAATGCCACGGAAACTGTTTAAGTTCAGGATATACACATTTACGGGCATTTGGTTACGACAATTCGTGCAAATAACTAAAAGGATAAAACAATTTTTCTCGCACGTTATAATCAGACGGAAAACTCCTGCCGGTAGCTACTGAATAAACTGCGATAACCTGCCAAATAGTGAAACAGTTGAAATAAAACACCCACCAGTTTTTTTTTCGCTTAACCGCGTGTGCTATTGTCAGTCCTACCCACCTAATATCACCAGGCAATGAGAAAAACATTGGCAAATGAGGCAAAATTTTACTCTATTTTACGTTATGATGTTATAAAAAATAAAATAAGAAATAGTTCTGTGGAAAATATGCTGGGAGGTCTAACTGTTGCTCACCAAATTTGTTTTCAGTCGAAATAAGCAACATCATTAAGCTTTGAAGACGGTGCTACATGCAGCAATAGTTACGCAGTTGCGTCTCCTTATTGCACTCAACACTGCGTCTTTTGGTATCATCATACATTTTTTGAAAGCTTACAAGGAATCCAGGAAAAATTATGCAGTAGAAATTATACGTTTGACGGTGACTTTGAAATGTAGAGCGGCGACGTGATCGTGTTGGGCAACACGGTGATGGACATCGAGGCGAACTTTTATTCAATGGAGGACTTAGACAAGTCTAACATCTACGGATATCTGACACGTCAAAGCTGTATGCAGCGCTTTCTGCTCAATAAGTGCTTTTTACCCAATCTTTCTACCCGATCATGGATCATTTATGAGAAATGGACAAGTCATGTTGATATCATATTTGGAACCATTGAAGTTGCACTTCTTCAACGATAGTAAAAGAATGTAAAAAATAACGTAGCCTGATAAAAAATATTCGGCCAAACGATGCCGAGTGTACCCAGTTTGCGCCTTCCTTAAAAGAAGTATTCACTCATCTAACCTCTCATGGAACGTATTGCTCGAGGAGAGCCCGGCATCACAATCATTTTCTGATGTTTTCCAGAATTTATAAACACTTCAAGAATAATACAAGAACAATTAGAACAAAGGAAACTGAATTTCTGTAAACTACACCGCATTCCTACGAAGTTGTATGTTCCCATTAAATCTTTTAACGTGGATACTGTACTGGACGCCCACTTCAACGATGCTCCTCGGTCCAATCAGATAAGTAAAATTGATTAAAATTTTGAATCATCGGCTTTACCACAAGTCGTAAGCGCTTTTGGCCATTATCCGTAAAGGCGAGTCTGTTTTGCCTTCTAATCAGCTTATCTCGATCCGTAGTCTCCGGCGACTTATCCGTCCATATTCGTAATTGACTCTCGAAGAAGGAACGACGATTACCATTCTCACAGTGTCTCAACGTGCACAATGTGGCGAGTGGTGTTGCTTACGGCTGGGGCGCTGCTCCAGCACAGTTCTGCTATCATCGTCAAGGTTGGCCATATCGGGGCGGTGAACGCAATGCCCAGCTCCGAGAAGATACTGGCTATCTCCCGTAAGGAGCTACTCAAGGAGGGCATCCTGAGCTCGGACTTCGACATTGAGTAAGTGATTTTTTCGTGTTTTTGTATCTTAGGTCGTCTTTTTAGGATCATTTCTCAAATGGGATGCGGCGAGTCGTTCGAGGGTGTAGCCGTCGGCGCGGACATGTATCACCTGCAAAACGTAAAAGCGTTCATCGGACCCTACTGTAACGCAGGTATGACTTTTTCACCACAAAAAGAGGAATCTACACTGGTACACAGAAATGGACGCCGTGTCGAAGATGGCCGCCTTCTGGAATGTTCCCATCATCGGCTACATGGCCTCGAGTAACACGTTTGCCGATAAGACGATCTACAAAACGTTGGCTCGCGTCTCACTGCGAACCACTAACTCGTTGGCCGAAGCAGTCTGCTCGCTACTGGTGCACTACGGATGGAAAAGAGTGAGCCTAGCTGTGCACTCTCTCACCTCCGGAAATCGGTTCAGATCGCGATTGTAACCAACACCGGAGCCATGGCTTACGAACGGACCTCCGCCTTTGAAGAGGTCTTCCACAAGCGGCAGATCACCGTGCTCAAGAAGATCATGTTCGACGAAAACGCGGATGCCAAGAATATGATCAACAGCGGGTTGCTGTCTGATCTGAAAAATAGCGCAAGGAGTCAGTGGGACAGGGTACCGGGTTGCGTCTAGAGCGGTGTTGTTTAGTTGTCATCTGTATGTTTTCTTCGACTCGCGAGCTTTCCAAGGAGTTCATGCAGGCCGCCTACACCACTGGACTCAACACTCACGACTTCGTCTACATTCTTCCGTGGCTTCAGGCAGAGGCGAAGGACACGTCACCTTGGATTGGCGCGGACGGCGAAATGATCCAAAAGATCAAGGAACACTACTCGAACGCCATAATCGTACGCGCGGGCTGAGTAAAGATAGCCTTACGGTGACTTTAACATGTAGATCGACGACGTGAATGGGTTCGACAACACGTTGGTCACTCCGTTCAAGGAGCGCATCGAAGCAAACGGACTTACGACGGACGACCTGGACATGTCCAACATCTACGGCTACATACACCTCTATGACGCGCTGAAGCTGTATGCCATTGCAGCTCGCACAGCCTTTAACGAGACGATGAATCCGGAGATCGTTACCGATGGGCGATTCGTGTGGAACGAAATGCGTCGCATGCAGTTCCCGGGACTGGTGAGCGCCGAAGGTGTCTCCTCTGGTCTCGTGCTCATGGACGACATGGCGGAGCGCGCTGCGACCTACGCCGGTAAGGCAGTGCCTGAGTATCCTACCACGGAATACTGTAGCTTTCTACGTGGCACCGAACCGCGACGAAGTCATCAAGATGGCCGAGCTTGAGCCGTTCCCAGTTGCCCCTTGCGATGGCATCAAAAACCATTCGGGATGCTACGATATGGTACACTTCTCTTGAAGCCCGATAACCTCCGTTTAAGAAAGTGACCGATCTCATCACCGGTTTCTGGCCATCCATCGACGGACGTCTGCCCGCGGACGAGCCTCCCTGTGGCTTCAAGAACGAACGCTGCGATTACACGCTCATCATCGTCGTCGGCTCCATCATCATCGCGCTCATTTCCACAGTTATAGCCGCTCTGCTATTCCGTAGATTCCTGTATAAGTCTCTATAATTCTGTCATCCCACCCATCGCACTCATCTAGGGGTAATCGCGCCTTATCACGGATGCCATGGCGCATTTTCCGCGACGATTTCCGTATCGTCAACGAAGAGGAGATGAAGTCGATGCTGTCCATCGGAAGTACGAAAACCAAGCTGAGCAACATGAGTGCCTTCGTGAAGCACCACGCCATCGTGGGTACGAACACGCACGCCTCCTTCCATCTGTATCCACAGCGACGTCCGATCACATTCAACCGACAAGACATGCAGATGCTAACTCAGGTAAGATGATTTTGTCGAAAGAAACTAATGCCTTCCTGATTAGATGAAGCAGTGCGTCCACGATAACCTGAATCCCTTCCTGGGCATGTCTTTTAACGAGAAGGAAGAGATCGTCGTCCTCTGGAAATTCTGCTCTCGAGGAACGGTCCAGGTAAATGTCTTCGCCAAACTTGATTTAAGCTTGAATTTCAGGACATTGTGTACAACGACGATGTCGTTCTCGACTCCAAATTCCACGGAGCCTTCATCCGAGACATCACTCTGGTAAGTTTACTTTCATGTTCCCTAATCCGCGTACAAAGGGACTGGAATACCTGCACGCATCTCCAATTGGATATCACGGGTCGCTTACTCCGTGGTCCTGCCTCATCGACCGCAACTGGATGGTAAAACTCACGGACTACGGTATCGCAAATCCCTTGGAGCGCTGGGAGAAACAAGGACTCATCAGCACGGAAACACTGAAGGAGAACGATGAGAAGAGTGGCTCCGCGCAACGAACGAGTGTTCTTTATTGCGCGCCTGAGATGCTCAAAAATCGTGAGGTGAACCGCCGACGAGGCGTTGAGCAGGACTGGGTAAAACAATCGCAACTACGACGTCAGGCTGGCGACATCTATGCTTTTGGAATGGTAATGTACGAGATCCTGTTTCGGTCGCTTCCATTCCCTGAAAGCACGAACATGACCGGTATAAGTGCGGTTCCATCTGTTATGTATTTAAATTTAACAATATAGAGCTTGTGGATTACCTGCGAGACGGTCAGAAGGTCTACCGGCCCACAATTCAAGACCGTTCGACGATTCATCCTGATTTGGCAGCTCTCCTGCACGACTGTTGGAATGAAAACCCGGAGATTCGACCGAGCATTCGTCGAGTTCGTCTCAACACGGAGTCTTACTTGAAAGTGTACGGATAGTCACCGGATTCAAGCTCATCAGCCTTTATAGGAAAGGAAGTTTGGTCGATCAAATGATGCGCATGATGGAACAGTACGCAAACAATCTTGAGAAGCTGGTGAAAGAGCGCACAGGCATGTTAGAGGAAGCCAACCAGCGCGCAGACAAGCTTCTCAGCCAGCTGCTTCCGAAGTGAGTTACGCTGTGTTTCGTGCATCGAAACACCAGTTGTAGATATGTTGCAAACGAACTTAAAATGGGTCGCTCTGTTCCACCAAAAACATTCTCGTCTGCTTCGGTGATGTTCAGGTGAGTTCGCGAGAAAAGAAGATTTTAAACATTTGACTTTTAGTGATATTGTCGGCTTCACCTCGCTCTGCTCCAGTTCCAGTCCACTCGAAGTGGTCACCATGCTGAACAGCGTCTACAGCGGGTTTGACGATTTGATCAACAAACACGAAGCTTACAAGGTTTGTTCATGTCCTGTTTCTTAACACATTCGCCTAGGTCGAAACCATCGGAGACGCCTACATGGTCGTGTCCGGCATCCCAGAAGAGAACGGACTTCGTCACATCCTCCATCTCAGCGACGTTGCCCTCGAAATGATGTTGTTCCTGCACACCTACCAGATTCCACATCGTAAGACCGAGCGGATGCGCATTCGCCTCGGACTGCACACCGGAGCCGTGGCAGCTGGCGTCGTCGGAATCACAGCGCCTCGCTACTGCTTGTTCGGCGATACCGTAATACCACACGTCCGTCATCTATTTTGAGCCGTGTAATTATCTAGGTGAACATGGCCTCACGCATGGAGAGCACAGGATTGCCGGAGATGATTCAGATCAGCGAGACTTTCAATAAGCTCCTCAACAAGCACTATCCGGAATTCAACACGACGCTCCGAGGCACCGTCGAGATTAAGGTAGCTTATCCACTCTACTCAGACTAATTGACTCCTTCAGGGAAAGGGCGCGTGCTCTACGTACTTCTTGGAGAACAAGCGCGTCCAGGACGACTCGAACCAAAGTCAGATAACCAGCAAACAAATGAGTGAACTCGGCATCTGATGATCCAATCGTCTCTTTTCTCCTTTCTCCCGCAGTTGAAACGATTTCCCAAGCATTCCCCATGTATCCTCTCTATACATATATTTGTGAGTGTCGTGCTGTCTGTTCAGAAAACGACGGTTTGAATCTGCACATTACTGTGAAGTTGTGATTAAGACATATAAATTTCGAACGGTCTTCCGGTGTGGATAGCATGTAGAGTCACCTTAAAGCGCGCGATTGGCCGTCAATTGTCATGACAACGGACGGCAGACGCGCGCAGATGGCGCGGTCACTCGTGGCCATCTCCTTCACGGTCGAATTGCGAATTGACTCTGCGGGCAGTGGCTGTTAGAGCGGTATGAAAAGTCGCCTCTTTGACTTTTTCCAGTTTGACGTTTTGGACGCCAACCTGAGGAAGGGCGATCAGTTGTCTTCACAAAATTTCGCCCGATTCCTAGCTGCTTACTACTTGAATTACCCTTTATTTGCGGGTTACGAAGACACCGATGAGCTGCCATATTTGCTTTTGTGGAGAGAAAGCGAGTACAATGGTAAGTAAAGCTTCTGATGTGGAATCGAAAGCATATCTTCATTTTTATGGTCTATTTTCAAGTCAAGCTTCTTGAATCCTCCAGTGCAAAGACAGTTACAGTTTTATCCAAGGAAAGGATAAAACCAAACGGAAACAGAACGTGCTTAAATAATGAGAAAGAGCGCAGACGGACAGAGTCGTCGTCTCTCGTCGTCTGCGCTCTCTCACACCGCTCGTCCCGGACGGTTGCTCCGGGGCTGGTATAATAAAAACGATGGGCAGCAGTTTCCATCACCACTCCAGTACGGAGTTGGCCGATATGAAGAAATT
>JADLIF010003394.1:0-45312 GCA_016648015.1 Steinernema khuongi
ATACTAACGGCAACAACGAGAAATTTCAAGAAGCGTCTAGAAGCTTGTATTTCCGCAGATGGCGGCCATTTCGAACAGACCTTGTAAAATATTAATTAGTAGTTACTTATGAATAAACATGTTAAATGTCATGTGAATATGATCTTTTTTCCGGAAGTTATGGGTGTTTTAGTGCGTTGCATTATTATTGGCGCACCCTGTACACGTTTGTGCACCAGGAAGTTGCCCCTTAGAACGTAAAACCCACCTGAGCAGATGGACTTTTCGCGGGACTGATTTGTGCAGCCATGCGTGAACCGCGACCAAAGAATCCAAAACACTCATAAAACAGTAGCTGTTTATTGTGACCTAAGAACAATAGGATAACGGATTCTGCGTCACATCTTCTTCCCTGCGAATTCTTTTCTTTGCCGTCATTCATTCGCTCGTTTGAAGACGCGAACTTCCGGCTCCGATCCCAGTTTTGTCTGGAAACCGCTTTCAATGTTTTGGTTTTGACTCAGCCCAGCCCCGTATTCCTGACTTTTCTGGATGACGCTGGGCCATCATAGAAAATTGTATTTCATGGGCGCTTTACAACTTCTCATTGCTCTATCTTTGCTCAATAGAGAAATTCTTAGGAATTATCAACTAAAAAGATTCAACAGATTCAGGAATGCATAGGTAGGTGATGGCATAATTCTGCGTCACTCTTCCACTCCGTAATCTTTCTCTTTTACGCATCGTTATCGCCGGAATTCAGCAGTCGGCTTCTGGAATATTTGGCGCGTGCCTACTTCTGTGTTTCAGTAATACGCACTTGATTGTTGTTGTTTGCGCGGACGCTTGTCTAAAGCTCCTGAGAGGTTCGTCTTGTTTTCTACCGTGAGGCGAAGAACTTTAAGAATATGGCATTACAAATGACCTGTAAATGTTTTCGTCAAAGCGCGTTTAAATGTCTTCCTACCGTCAGTCTAAATGCCTCTAGGTGTGCTTACATGTCTGGCTTCATGTTCAACTGTTTGTTCTGCTTAAAGTGTTTAAAACGAGGCAACATTTTTGCGTTATCATTCTCGGAAATCGTGTTCCTTTAAGATGAGGCCACTTGTGGTCAGATCCTGTGATGGTTTTTTATGCATCAAGAAGTCTACTGTTTGCTAATAGTTCCAACAGGTCCTCAATTCTTTTGTGTTCCCCACAATTGCCTTGCTTTTATCTCATCAGATAGGTGTCTCAGAACAAGGTGGCGACTCCCACAGGAGAAGAAGTCCCAAGGCATTATCGTTCGGTCTTTCGACCGAACATTCCAAAAATTGCAGCTATTAGCTTGAGGACATCGGTCGTTTCCAAAAATTAAAGGTGAAAGAAGTCATGTCCACCGGTTCTCGTTGAGTGAGGTCATTGCGAATGGACCGTCTGGTCACAGCGTTACCCGGCGCCATGGTCAGAGAGGGCAGAGTAACCGCTCTGCTGCAATCCACTTCTCAGGGTGCTCTATGAACTGATGCGATCAAGGCAAACGTGACCAAGGCTTCTTTTAAATATTTTAGTGATTTTTCGCGTGTTAGAACCCACAAATTCGTTTCAAGACCCGCAAATGTAACCTTGGCTTTGGAACGCTGGGTCTGGACAATACTGTGCAACAGTCAGTGAGTCATTCTGTATTTCATGATTTTGTATCTTTTAGGATGACTTTTTCTTGATTATAATTCACGTTGTACGCTTACATTAAAAGCAATGAAGTGTCCTTTTTGGCAATCTACTTCGAAATTATAAATAGACCACGAACGACCTAAATGAAACCTTCGACCACAGTGCCCCCATCTTCCAGAATCAGCGTACTTCGGCAAGCATTATTAACACAACTCGCACTTATTAATCCTGTTCCTGGATGTCTACCAAAAATTTGCAAAGGCATCCCCGACCCAGACGGCATCCCCGACTTTGAGGCATCCCCGACCCAGACGCACCCTCTACATAAGGGGCCACCCATCAATCTCCAATTTCTTGCATTTTTCAACAGACCCAAAGTGCATCTCTTAAATAATTTATGAAGTGTGTTCTATAAATTGATGGCACAAGGCTCATCACGATTTTCAGAAAGCCACCCGGACACGACCCGCTTGTTCTTGGGACCTGCGTGGTTGAGTGACAGCGCTTATCTTCACTTTTTCCCTTCTGTCCAACACCATTTTTTCCTTTGGCAGCTTTGAGCCGTCTGCAGATCATACCGTCGAGTTCTTCCTTTCTCTGGGGAAATCACTCGCTGATCTCGATGGAGTCTTTTCCCAATCGGAGCCTTTTCCTATCTCGGCGGGTTCGCACGCGGGGATAAAGAATGACACTAATGAGGATGGCTAAGAAGCTAAATGAAAGGAATAATGAAAAATGAACGCCTTCTCCGCACGCCACTCCGCTCATCGCCTCGGAAGCGCACCGTCGACACCCTTAGCCCGCGGCTAGACGTGCTCCGCATAAACGGACCCTTTTTTGCACCGCTTTGTGCCAAACGCTTAAGCCGTTCGCCTATGACCGATGGGCTTGGGTCGTGTCAAAGCGCGCAAAGAATGTCTGGACGAGATGGTTGGTCTCTTCTGAAAAAGCTAATTTCAAGAGGTCATCTCTTTCCGGGCACAAACCAGTGTCCACCGAGATCCGTTCCGGTCGAGTCGGGTCGTACGGAGCGCGCTAATGTTGCTTTTCTTGCAGAAATGTTCAATGTGCTGTTCTCGCTGGCCAAGGACGGTTCTTCGACGGGAACGCCGGTTGCGTCGCCAGGGAGTGAGTTTCTCTTCATTCTTATTGCTACTCCAAACCCCAACCTTAAATAACGCAGACAGATATGAGTCTCGTACAACGGGTTTAAATATAGCTTTAGCAAACAGAGACCATGAGGGTTTTTACGATATCCAGCTTCGGTATGTCATGTTCTGATGAAATAATGAGATCATCCATTAATTATACCCTATGCAACAAAATTGATAAAACCCCAAAAACGGAACAAAATGGATTTTTCAGACTGCAACCTTCAGCCAAACTTCCAGCATCTTTCCTCCTTTTGGAATTTACAACCCTGTATATCTTGTATCACCCATCTGACAGACCAAAAGAGCTACCAGAAAATATAAACCCTTGTCCAGGACGCCCCCATCCTTCTGTAACACACTGCAACCTTATATGAGTTATATATTGCTATGACATGAGAAGATAATCCTGTCAGAAACTGTCATTGAGAACTGTGCTTTGTTTTATTCTAAACCATGTCCATAAATAGAGCATATATTATCCTTATTCTATAGCTTTAAACATAGGTTTCCAAAAACGAAGACGCTATGCGTTTTTACGATAGCCCGCAGTGATGAGTAATCAATCTTAACTTTGACCACTGCTTTGAAAAGTATTTTAAGCCGTCTGAGAGCGTAAGTGTTTAATGATCAGCGATTCGCATAGATATAGATATTTATGTCTCCTTCCTCGTTGGACAAACAATATTTGTTATATTAGAGAAAAACAAATTTGAGATGCAACACTGATAAGCAACGATCCGAGAAAGAATGAGAAGGCAAAACTTGCATCCGCTTCCCTGTTCTATTACTTTAGGGTTATTAGACACAAAGCACGAAAACAACCTGATTCATGTTAAGCTCCTCAAGCTCATCTATGAATGATCGATCAGCGATCATCCAGTCACGAAAAAGATGGTCTTTGTCCGCAACGACTTACAGAGGAAGATGACTAATCTGTTATTCACGCGAAAGGTTTCTGAAAGCTTAGAATATCTAAAGCTTGTTTGCATGAAATTTGGAAGCCTTTTCTGCCTTTCTTCCGTGTCAACGGGACCGACTGGAAGTGAACTTCTGGTCGGACGGAGCATACTAACGATTTACTAACACTTCCCAGAATAAACAAACCGGGCACGCTTGCTATTCGGGCAACGAATTCGGTGTTTTCCGCTAATCCCTTTAAAGCAAACAGGATTAGCATGGCGCTCACATGAAAACAACACATAACACATACTATTTAAAGCAGACTAGTCACCTTTTCAAAATACACATACATAAATAGGGGCTACCTATAGATCGCAATAACCGCTGTGTTCCTCTAGGTTCAAGTCGCGACAACCTTATAAAGACCGTTTGTCTCCAACACCGCAGTCGGCAGAAAATCCTCGACCCCTACCGGCGTATAAAGAATGCGCTTAAGAAGATGCAGGACGACTATCTGCTATCTCGAGAAAAAAACGTCTTTGTGCGATATTTGCGCATGCAGCACATGATTTACGAAGTAAGCCCAGTTGAAAGATATTGGCATTCATAGGGTGTCTTAGGTGATCATCCTCGAGAAACAGTACTGGCAGCTGCTCGACTTACCCACCCAGGAGATTTCCGAAGCGCCCAACGATTACGTCATACGGTAGGTCGCCATTTAAACACACGTAAACAACTCTTTTCAAGGATTATGACGATGCTGGACGAACGTAGTGGCCAGGTAAAGGTTGGTGGCATCGCATCGCTGCTCGGGACCACCGTCAATATCGCCGAAAAGACCAAGGATCAAACGCTGGTCACTGCGGTGAAAGGTATTTTAGATTCTGGTCTTTGAGCACCTCTGAAGACTGTTATGGCCAACTCAAAGCCATGGTTCACTTATTCTGTAGGGAAATCAATGTAAAACAAATTGGCAGTGAGCAGATCTTGGTGTCTTACACTACATATCTTCATCTTCCGGCTTTGATTAGCTCAAATTAATGGATTGTTCTCCGCCTGCAGATAGCCTGCAACTGCCCTCTAACTTACTAAATAGTATAGTCCATATATTTCTAGCCAAAACGACAGACGAGCTCCGCAAAGAGTGCGATCGACTCTACATTGAAATCTACAAACTACTCAGGAAGTACCAAGGTCTCCGCAAAGAGCTTCAGGAGTTGAGTAGAGCCTACCACGAGACTCGTTTCTACCCGATAGTCCCGCGTTACATCATGCTCAAGAGCATGATAAAGCGCGTGCTGCGAGCGCCGGCGTTCGCCGAGATTTGCCACGAAGTGAACGAGTGACTCTCCGCAACATTTGCGAACAGTTGTATAAATCACCGTTTCTTTCCCTTTCTCTCCATCTCTACGGTCTCACGATGTTGTTGTTCATATTTCGTCCCCTTACATGCGCGCCCTGCAGACTCATTGTCTCTCATTTGTGAAGCTTTCTTATTTTTAACAAAAGACAACGGAAAATAAAAATCACAGTGACGGACAGGACCCATTCATCTCGGGGTAATTTGAGCATCTGCTCGTCATAGACGACCGGGAGAGATCCGAATGCGAGTCGGCGGAGCGTAGTTCTCCGCGGAGGTTCTCCACTCTGACCTGAGCCAACTTCAGCTGCGCAGTCGCGTTCTGCAGTTCAAACTCGAAGTTCTCCTTCTCCGCCCGCTGAAATGAATCTGTCGCATCGGTGGCCAGAGGCTTTAATGTCCCTACCTCTGCTTTGTATTTCGTCTGGAACTCCGTTTCCCTCCTCTGCACGTCTTCGATCTTGTCCTTCATCAATTCAATCTCCTTCCTCAGCTTCTTGTTCACTGCTACCTCTCGTTCTACAGCCTCCTTGGATTCGTCAAGGCTGCCTTGCAGCGCATCTATCTCCTCGTCCAGTCGGATAGCTTTGGACTAGAAAGAGAATCATAAGAATCATAATTATTCGACCAAGACTACCTCAAAGCGGCTCCGCTCGGCTACCAGTATGTCGATCCTCGTTTCCCTCTCATGAAGTTTCTGCTCTAGCAAGATATACTTGTTCTTATCGACACTGGATGCCCGATGCTGGTCGAAGGCCAAGTTCACGTCTTGAAGTTCCTTCATGATTCGGCCATTTGACTTTTGCAGATGTTCGATCTGAAGAGGACACCGATTACTTCCGATCACCTCACACACTTCTAGTGCATCTAACTCAGAAAAAAAATCCATACGACTTCCAATTGACTCACCTCTTCCAGTTGGTCCGCAATCGTGATGGACTTCTCTGTGCACTGCTGGGCCAACGTTTTGTGCTTGGATATGAGCTGCTGGAGCTGATCGTCCAATTCTTCAGCAGTCGTCGACAGAGCCGTGCGTTCTTTCAACGCGATCTTGAGTTTTCCTTCGAGGCTTGCCTTGGCCCGTCGTAGGTCGTCCAGCTGCGTCCGCGCCTCAAACAGGTCACTCTCCACGAGGTGCTTGCTCTTGGCTGCGTGCATCGCGTTCAGTTCGGCATCTTCGATCTGCTGCTGTAGCTGTCGGATCATGACCTTCTTGGGCGCCATATCCCTCTCGTGCTGGAGCATGCTCTGTGTGTCTCGTAGCAGGATCATCGCCTTTCTGTATTCTTCCTTGTAAGAGTTGTCTCCGCTGTCTGTCCTGCAATTAGCGACGTTCAAAACCGGGTATGGACGGGCTTATAATTTAAAAATTGGGTTTGAGGAATCTCTGTCGGCAAGTAGAAATACTAAAATTTACTTACGAAGCGCGAGACATGGCCTTCCCATTCTCACGGACGGTCTCTTCATATATCCTGTTCTGCTTCAGCAGCGTGGAGTTACGGTCCGTCAAGTCAGAGCATTCCTC
Organism: Steinernema khuongi; assembly: GCA_016648015.1. Classification (NCBI taxonomy): domain Eukaryota; kingdom Metazoa; phylum Nematoda; class Chromadorea; order Rhabditida; family Steinernematidae; genus Steinernema; species Steinernema khuongi. The sequence continues at coordinate 6,572 of JADLIF010003394.1, forward strand.
TTCCAGTGCTCTGATCTGAAAAAAAAAGAATGATGAAATACGAGGGAAGCAAGCTTCCGGGCACCTTTCTCTGCATGGAAGTCCTCATTTCGTCAAACTCCTTTTCGCGCTCTTCTAGCGCCCTCTGATGGTCGCGATGAGCACGATCTGCGTTTAGCTTCAACTGGGACACAGTTTGTTGCAGGGTGTCATGTTCGTCTTGAATGTCTTCCAGTTCCTCTTCCTTTTGTCTTAGTTTATCCTCGAATTCCAGCCGCATCTTCGACGTAGCAAGGTGGCTGCTCACGTTGGACGTTTCATCTATGGCTCCATCCAAATCTTTACGGTACCGAGAGACCGTAGCGCGCAAGTCGGTGTTCGTCGCCTTCAGCTCTTGTACCTGGGCATTGATAGTGTCCACCTTTCTCTGCAGAGTTTCAGCCGCTTCTTCGAACTTCCGACTCTTCTCCTTGGACTGCTCTACTTCGGCAAGCAGAGCTTGAACTTTCTGGTCATGTCTGAAGATAACATCGATTTACTCTGATAAGTTATGAAAAATAATCTTACCCCTTCTGCGTCTTCTCCAGATGTGCATTCTTGTCTTGTAGTGTCGAAATAGCATCTTCCAAGTCTCTACTGAGGAGCGACGCCTTCTGAGCCTTCAACTTGAGACCCTCGTTAATCTCCCGGATCTGTTGAACTTCTTTTTGTAGTGACATAGTCTAAAATGGAACGTTATGTAATCGTTATCGGCAACATACGGGCAGTGTTATGAAACCGAAAGCTCTTAATACATATGTTCTATTAAATCAATAAAAATCTTATTGGTCATTCAGTTTCCAATCCCTTCTAGTGCTTTAAGAGTGCAGTGGGCTTTCCTGTCGTCAAACTGTCCGGAACCACTATCAACCGAAGGTATCCGCAAAGTGTCAAGAAGGTATCTGCAAAATCTATGGGGGATCCCTAATCATCCATCCACTTAACAAGGTCTTTACGACAGATTCACACGACAACTGTCTCCTGTCAACTTGAATGCGCATGAACTAGCAATGAGCATCGAGTTGTTGATCCCCACTTTGACTATGATTCACGATTCAGGCGTTAATGCGATTCGCGTAAGGGCAGAGTAGCAAAACGGAACCATGATTAACATACCCTTTCATCCTCTTCCCAGCCGACTGCGGTCGCTCTTGTCGATTTCTCGCTGCTCTCTGCTGAAATAATCACTGAACATACGGGGAGCCTGAAGCCTAGACCTACCACTCAGCACGCGCTTCTGCACCTCCGCTTCGATCCTTGACCGCTGTTCGAGTTCTCGATTCAGCGCGGAGCTCAGATTCTGGACGGAGTCGCGTTCAGCATTCAGGTTCACCTCGAGCTCCGTGATCTTCTCGTGCCACCGCGACTTTTCTGCGATCAGCGCGGCATTTTCAGCTTCCAGCTTTTGCAAGCGCTCTTTGAGTGAGCGGTGGACGTCGTCCTCTCTGAATTGCGGGGATAATTGATGGATGAGGAAGACAACTGTTTTTCATGGAGTTTTCCAGGGTTTATTCGAGGATCGAAAGGTCACAAAGTGTGGCAATGAATGCAAAAAAAAAATACTTGTTTTTAAAAAAAATTGCAAACGTAGGATCCTCAAAGTGACTTCTGTTTCCATGTAGCAATCCAATATCTGATCGCTGGCAGAAAAGTTCCAGCAGGAAGTATATATTACCCTTTTTGTGTCCCAGATGTTTGATAAAAAGCTAATCGAGAAAAGCGGTTGAGAAGGTTCAAATTAGAACGTTAAAATTCAAGATCATGTACCTTGCTGTCGGAAGGATAGGCACAACACGATTATACAGCTTCCACCAGGACCACTCGCGGATCTTCATGTAGGCGTTGGCATTCCTCTGCAAGCACTTGATTGCGACTTCTTGGATACGCCGACGAGCAAGCCATCTACGCGCCAGATACTGGCGGCAAGCCTGCTGGAAGTCGACGATAACGCCGGACAGACCCAAATCGCGACAATCCTCAAGCTCTGTTAAAACGTCACTTCTCAGCAGTGCCTAAACTGTCACTTGGTTAGTCAGTCTTCACCAGTTTTAGGACTACCTGAGAAATGCCAAGCCTATAGCGGTGTTCGCGAATGTTCATGCGTTCCAAGATCTTCATAGTGGCGGTGCGGTCGTCCAGCATGGCAGAAATGCTCTCTGGTGGAACGAGACATTGGAAGCGGCGACGGAAGTCGCGGAAGGAGATGCGTTCGGCATAACCTGTAAGAGGATTACTGTAGTTAGACGTAGTTGTTTAGTGTCGGATTGTGGTTCTCTTATTCACCAGGATCATATTCATCAAAAAGAAAAAACACACACGCTGTGACCCTTAACCACACGAAAGATCCTAACAAAGAATTCTACATAGGACAGACGAGTCTCGTAAAGACGGAGATACGACCTATCAACACTTGGCTTAAATGCTAAGTCTTGCCAATATTTGGTAGAATTCTGATTCGAACACGTAGATTAGCAGTTTCTCATAGGCACCAAAATGCTCGGAAATGTAGCATCAGGAAAAGACTGTATAAAGTGCATATAAAAAACTTACCTCGGTTATGCGAACGGATAGCATCAATCAGAAGAACAGATCGAAGCTGTTGACGGACATAGGGAACGTCCATGGCAAGACTGTCGCATCCCGAAATGCTGGCACTGGTGTACGGCTGGACACAGTACACGAAATGCACCTTCGATGCGCGGTTGATCGAGCTAATTATGTAATCCTGAAAACGACGATGTCAGAAGAGTGCGAGATGTGCAAACGGAAAAAAATGACCAATTGTTGCCCAGGTACTAGTGCTACTGCTGTACCCGACAAGCTCACCAAAAACTAATCCCCTCCGCACGGGGACAAACACAAAGAAACGAGAAAGCAGACTGTCTCCTCCAATTCCCAGCCACCTCCGCTTACCAACTGCATCAGGACGCCGGAGCAGAATCCAGAAGCCGCGCGGCTGTTCTCCGCTCGAGCTGCAGACTCGAGCGTCTGGATAGAGTGAGTTAGACGACGGAGCTTGGCCTCGCTTTCCACGTAGGACATTTGCATGGACGCATAGGAAGAAATGACAGAGCTGAAAGAGCCATGGAGGTGGGGAAGAACAAACTGTATCGCTTACCTCGACGACGCGGACAGTAGCGAGTGAAGCGAGTCGCGCGCGGAAGTAGGCTGCGCCTGCTTTACCCAGCCGTCCACGGAGTAGCGCACATTGAACGCCTTCATGCCGTGCAGCACGGAGAACTGCCTCGGCTCGGAGCATCGGCTCACCAGCTGGGAGTCGCCGAGGTGCACGAAGATGCGTTCGAGGAGCGCGTCGTCCGACGCTCCGGGGAACATGGACTCCTCCTCCAGAATCCATAGTAGCCCTCTCTTCTCGGCGCTTCGCTTGTTGATGTCCGTCGAGTTGAGCTAAACGGTCATTTTCAATTAGGATATTAGAATTGGAGATGCGCGCATCAAAGCTCAGAAGCTTTCATGAGGACAACAGACAGAAATGTATATGACTAGGGTTGGCGCGAACCGGTTCAAACACACGCATTGAACACACTCGAACCGTCACAAAACGATGCGTGTGTTCGAACCGGTTCGGGCCAATCCTATTTGACTTACCAAGTGTTGTTTCTGGTCAAAGATACGAGTCAACGTGTGAGGGCAGGAAATAGGCTGTTCCACGTCCACGTCGACCTGCTCCGCCTCGTAGAGCTGAGCGAGGTCTCGGAAGCTGCTGTCGTGGAACAGTTCGGAAAGACGTTCGTTCGCGTAGTTGTAGATCAAGTCAGTCAGAGAACCGGGCTTCGACTGGTACTCTCTTGTCCAGTTCAGGTTGAAGTTGCTTCCCGGGCAGTCGAGTACGTTAATCCAAGTCAAATTAGAGCCAGTCGAAGTGCGGCGGTTGATGAGCGCGGTGATGGAGACGAAAAGGTGACGGTAGAGGGCCTGCACGAAGTTGTTCAACGCTTGCTGGCCGTCCTCCACGCGATTCGACATCGAGAAACGACTAAAATAAGGATACTTCAAATAGTGCAGTTAGGGGAGAGGGTAAATGCTGAGAATGACCAAGTAAAAAGGTAAAAACTCGGATTTAACAATCTATTGTATTAATGATTTAACGAACTTACTTCAAAGAAGTCTTCTTCGCAGCCCCTGGAGCGCTGAAGGCTTTCCCTCGGAAGACCGACTGGTAGAGACTTTCGAACGGCACTCCAAGCAGTGCCGCTGCGATTTCGGCATTCGTCGCTCTGAGGAAATTGGCTTTCGAGGATACGGTTGGCGTCGATTCAGCACAGCATAAATGGAAAATCGCTCCGAGAATATTGCAAATGGCATCCCGCTCTTCTTGGTTAATGTTGAGCAGTTCCAAAGCTTGAAGTAGTTTCCTCCATCCCTGCAAACAACATTATGAACACGTCCCTACATCATACCCGTCCAAAAATCAGCTTGCCCACGCACCTCGCCAAGGTGGCCAAAGAGAAGACGGGGTATATTTCCCAGTGACTCCCGTGGCGAGGAGCGTTTTTGAAGCTCATTTTTGCGACGACTATAAGGGAGGGAGAGGGGAGGGGTTAAGTTTTGCCTACCTCGCGGGCAATCTCTTTGTCGTCGTCCTCTCGGAATGGCTTAATAATAGGATGAGAAACCGCGTCAAGCTTCAGCCTGGCTCGGAGCGCCTCGTCGGCTCCTTCCCACATGTAGTAAAATACATGAAAATTGGACTCCTTCTCGGGTCGCTTTGTCACTCTGGTCGTTTCCAGAAGGAACGTTTGCACCTTCGCAGCTCTGAAATGCCAATTTTTTACTAGGTCAGTAAATTCATAGCGGCCTACCTGAGAGCAGCGGAATTGTCGAATCCAAAAGAGAGGAGGTTCAGGAATCGGGAACTGTTCTTGTTGAGTCGAGTGGCGCAATTTCCGAACGCTTCGAGGATTCCGAGCACAGCGGACAGGGTCTCGTAGGTCAGCGCGTTTGTCCAGCCGGCCACCCCACAGAGGTAGTGCATGAAGTTGCGCAACTGAGACGTCTTTCCACTCCCGCTCACTCCGCTCAGAATAACCGACTGCGACTTTGCGTTCATTTGTACATTTCGGTAGACCTGCTGCGCCGTGGCGTAGATATGGGCCGGCATCTGATTCCGACGACACCCACGGAAGAGCTTGGCCAGATTATCGTTGACGGATCCACAGTCGTTGTCCACCGTCAAGCAGGTCAACACTTGGGAACCCGCATTCACGTATTGGAGCGTGCTGCCATACCGCTGCCGAATAAGATGCACTCCGCTGGTCTCGTTGAGATAGCGGAGGTTGGCGATGTCGTCGATGCGGTCGAGACTGTGTGGATTCGCCCTGTCAATGTCGCTCGTCTCGACTGTCAGCTCTCTTCCGGCCACTTTTATGCACACTTTTCCGTCGGGCAACGAGCCGACGAACTGACATGCCGAGTATCCCTCCTTGTGGATCAGCCAGTACTTTTGGTCCTCGGGAATGCTCTGCAAACAGAGGGTTGGAGGTGGTGACATTAGAGTGTATTTAGGTATGAATATGTTGCCATTTGGTGACAGCCATACGATGTGCAATAAAAGGTGGCCATTTTCAGGTACTACGTGTTTCCTAGCTTTTCTTGCTTGGATTGTTGGAAAATTTCTGGAGGTTGCTTTGATTTATGTTCACTTACATTGCCAGCACTAGACTCGCCTTCGGGAGCATCCAGCAGTGCTGAGTCATCGAAATTTCCCTTTCGCGTAGACGTGAGCTCCGAGAACTCGGGGACCGTCCTGACGACCAGCTCGATGGAGCTACCCGCATTACGTATTTCAGCCAGTAGCTGTTCCCGCGACATTTGACTGACCCGCTTGGAGTTCACCTCGAGAAGCTCGTCCCCAGGCAGGAGCCCGGAAACCATGTCGCTGGGCCTCGGAGGCCCCGCTCGAACGTCGCATGGCTCCGCGAACACGATGGGACAGCTGGTGTTCAGACGAGGCTGTGTGCGTCTGATCGTGAATCCGAAGTCACCTGACCGTCATCGCCCATCAGCAACGGAACAAACGCCTCAAATCACGTACCGGCCACATTTCTCTGCAAGGTGATCCGTCTGATGCGCGCTTGCACCGAGTTGAGTGCCGGCAGCGCTAAGCCGGGAAGATCAAAGTTTTTCGGCGATCCCACAGATGCCGACGCCGCGGCAGACCCGTCCATTCAGAATCGCTTTTCAACTGGATCTAAAACGAGGCAGTTCGTCTTGCAAGCAACGTAAACGATGTGTGTGGAGGGTGGAAGGGCTCAATAAGCTTCCATATTATGTGTGCCGAACGCAGAACCAAAAACTCGGCGAACGGAGTCCTGCAAGGATCGCGGCGCCCACATTCTCCCGGTGTCCTTGAATCGACTTATTCACGGTAAAATCGCCGCCGACCCGGTCGCCGTATGGGCAGCGTGGGACGGCGCGCAACCCAACATGACGCGATTAACCTAAGTAAACGGGCGGACAAAACGCGTCGACACCAACGGTGCGGGGCCAAGCAAGACGATGCGGCAAATGTAAACAATAATCTGAATAAACGGGCAGCTCGTTTAAGAGTGACGTCGTAGACGAGGTGCTAAGGGGAACTTGAGGCGCGCGCGCGAGAAAACAGCTGTACCCGCGGTCGGACCCACTGACAGCGGCCGGACAGTGACAAAGTGCATTTCCTCTCCTTGGCGCCCCCTGAACAAGTGACTAAGAGGGCGACCGTAAGCACACGCGAGCGCGCGCGCAACCAACACCTCCGCTCCCTCGATAGGCATGCGCCGTCCCGGCATGTTTCATGTTTCATTTTAAAGAACACAGTTTAGACCCTACGCTGCGACGCCATAGAAGCAAAACGATACAGGGGACGATCGATACGATCCGCTGATCGTCGCTGCCTTGATGCGGCGCACCGTGAGGTGTGACGACGGTGCGAAGGGATAACCCTCCTCGCCCTTGCTGGCCGCCTCGTCGTCCACCACGCGAGATGCAAATCCGTCGTCGGCGACAATTATAATCCGACCGAAATTAAACTCTATGACTCACCGTCACTGCAAAATGTCACAAACAGGCGTACGCGACCAAGGAAACGGCGATCCAAAAATGCGGCTGATGCCTGCTAATCGTCGTCGCAACCTTATCAGTGTTACAGAAGTCCTCCGAGCAACAAGACGTGCAGCTGAAACGAGAAAGTGTCGGAAACGACAAAAACCACCAATAAACACATAGGGCGATGTTTGAGAATCGTCGACGCTCGGTTCAAGGTTTTGGGACGGTGATTTTGACACGCGATAAGTGTTCCCCTAATCCCACGTTTTTAAAACAGAGATGGAGCAAATTTCGACGTCGCGCCATCGCAACAGAGCGACATTCAAGAGCGATCGGATTGTTGTCGAATTCCTACCGTAACTATTTAGGACAAAACATTAATCTTGTGAGTGTTCTGGCGAGCACCACAAGAGGCCCGAATGGCATCACCGGTAAGAGGGTGCGAGTAAATAGCGATTATCAGAGGGGAAGAACACTTTGGTCGTCCCCGTAGTTCTGCTATAGCATTGTAAAGAGTGAAGTTGTGTGTTCTCAGAGGCGTCCTCTAGAAGGTTAGCTTAACCCAAAGGTATGCACAATTGGTCCCAATGTCCTCTACTAAAAATTCTAATGCTGTGTGACTGTAGTCTTTCAAGTTGGCTATCAAAAGGTACCTTAAGTAGGTGGTGTTCAGAATGCATGGAACATAAATATTTTAGAAGGTTTGAATAAGATAAATCTCAAGACTACCCCGTACCACACACACATCTCTTTAGATCCACGTTTCTTTGTTCACTTCGTTTTCTCCCCCACCTCAGGTTTACTCTACGCTCCAAAAACCTCTATTTAAAAAAAACCACATTACCATAATTCACTTCCCTCGATCATCTGTCACAATCTAATACGATTAGTGACATGGTGATCCCACGCTCCAATGTTTATGGCGGAAAGGGAACGAGCAGAGGAAACCGATGTGAAAATAGTAAACCGACAAAAGGGGGACGCACAAGGGAGACCGCCTGAGGATCATCGTCGCCATGCACTGATTGTGACAAAGTGTGGTTCCCTTACCTTGCAAAGCGATTTTCGATGTCGGCCAGACTAACGCACCCGTCGCTGCAACTCTCCGTGCAGCCGCGCTCGAACATGTAGACGAGGCCGTCGGACTCGGCCACTAGTGACCACACCTGGCAGAAGGCAGTGGGCAAGAGGCAAGTGTCCGTCGTCGTGCCGGACACGTTCAAATAGCACTGGGACTCTCTGGAGTCGGTGAAGCACGAGTAGCAGTCTAAAGCGTCGCTGTGCAGGTAACACGAGGAGGATAGCAGCAGGAGGAGCAGCAACAGTGCGCAAGGCATAATGGAGACATCTACAATTAAGAAAAGCCACTAGCGGCTGCTAAGCTATACGTGAAAAGATCCCCAGGCTGCGTCCGTTTTTTAGCCAAAAATCAATAATAGAGTGCGCAAAGCGAATGACGACGCAGAGCTCAAAAGCCGCTCCGATGCATTCATGTAGACGATAATTTGCATGCTAATTTGTGGACTTGGATCCATCAAGCTCACCCTCGGTCCCCTGTGCCAGACTCAGTCGCAGAAAGCTCCACAACGAGCATATATATCCGTTCAAAGCCAAGATCGGATATCCTAGAATCCATCTTTTATTAAATTACATTTTTAATTATAAGATTAGTAGAATTCGGAAATGCACAGAAAAGATGAAAATAACAACAAATACACAACATACAATACTGTTTTAAATATACAACTTTGAAACGTCCCGTATCCCTATTAATCGGCTACAATCTCCTGGCAGTTCTCCGAGCACATACTAGCTTCGGACGTCGCCGGCACCACAACCTCCTTCTCGCTTATCGTCATCTTCGTCTCCTGTTCCGGAGCATTTGCACTAGTCTCCAGCCCGAGTGGGTAGTGAGGTCGGCGATTCTCCGCTCGTCTCCACAGAGTGATCTCCTAGATACCAGACGGTCTTAAGACAGTGGAGTTGAGGAAACGCACCTGTTGCTTAAAATACCGACGATCCTCCTCGTCCACGAGCACCAGGTTCAAGAAGTAGCGCACCGAGAATTTCTTCCCTATCTCCCGCATCGAAGGCGTCAGGTCGTAGCCGGCAAGGAAAAGGCGGATTGGGATGGACTCGCCTGCAAATCATATGCACCAAGGGACAGCATATAGCTACATACCTCTGACGGGAGCTCCGTCCATAATCTCGTATTTCGCAATCGTTTCGTTCTCGTTGAAGATGTTGGGCCCTGAGCCCACGGTCTCGCGCTTTATGATGGCGATCTCCATGTACTTGATCTTAATTCGAACAAGTAAGAAGTAGATCTTGCCAACTATCACATCCTTCAAGTGATACCTAAATGCAGAGATGTCCCCTCTAGTCGTCCTAGGCAAAACTTACTTTGACCTGTTGTATTCGAATTCTATGTGCAGACAGTCTTCAATACCCACTTCCATCTTAATACTGGAATGCACATCGGAATAGCTGGAAAGAGTGTGGACGACGATATCTCGCTCTTGCACGATGTCCGTGATCCGTCGGATGATTGTTACTCTCAAGAAGTACCTAAACCATTTGTCCTCTTGATGATCTAACCTGAGTCGATACTCACCTCAGTTTCACATTCGCTCCGACGTAGGACTCATAGGGCTTTTCGACCTGCTGGAAACTAAATCTGAATCGCGCGTTTTGGGTCAGTTCACCGGGTCTCGCAAGATCCTTTACGAGGTTAATGAAGTCGTGCTGGTTTCCTCGGTCATAGTATACTTCTGAAAGCGTTTAACTTGCAAAGAGCTTGGGATAAGAATACACTTTTTCTTATTTTAACTACTAGCTTTTCGTTTCGCTCGGAACTTTAGCAATCTTCAAAATAACGAGCTTAGAATGTTCAGTTTTCGAATATATCCAAAAACAGCGGGAACATACCAATTTGACCAATGAATTCAATCTTTATTCCATGGTGCTCCAGCTTCTGCGACGCCTTTTTCAATGATATTAACACTTCGCCGGAGATGGATTCTCCGTCGTAGAACAGTGGATGCATCTCCCCGCCTCCGTCTTCTGCGCGAATCTTCGCCCGCTTCCTCGTGTCATCGTCGTCGAGCGTGATCGAGATATCAGCCGACTGGCCGAAGCCAAAGAAGGACATGGCCGTACCTGAACAGAGTGGAACGGATTAGAAGGCCAAACGTAGCGAGAACGTCGTTCGATGACACATCAACGCGCACGCGATTTAGTCGCGAAGACGAGCTGAGATAAACAACGACCGCGCGAATCGATCGATCGAATTTCCGTAGGATGGCCCTTGAAATGATCACCGATTCCTGTCGGCCGAACCTCCATGAACATGAATCAGTCGCTGATCACGCAACCGACCAACTCTATTCATATATTTGGAGACATTCCATCAGTCGCGGGGCGTGTCAGTAAAGGCTAGTCGCGATATGACCATTTTCGGACGCAGGAGACTCTTCAGTTTTACCGCAGTCATGACACGCCACCACAGAACTTCCGAGAATAGAGTTTCGACTTGTGTGGGCATCGCGTCACTTGCAATTGCAGACCTCAAGCTGGTTAATGTCACAGCAGCGACGTTTCTGAAAAATATATGCAATTCTCAAATATAATATCCGAATCTTGGACAGGCCATAACCAGCACAAGGATCTCATGTAGAGCGAGCCAATATACTAACCAATTGCGCGCCTGATTTACTGATCAATTTGAAGGTCACGAGTCCTTGTGCCAGAAAAAAGAACAAAACAGATAGTGTACAAAGATAAGTCACCTTGAGATAAACATATGCTGAGTCAGCGTAACAATATTGTGAATATTCCGAGACTCCTTTCAACAGGGAGACGCACACACGTCCAAAGATGCACCAGAACGCTAGAATAGTGGTGGTCAGTTCGTAAGTGTTAAACGTTCCGATTGATTGATGGCGCTATTGACGCATAACATCCGCTACAAACTACGACGAAGGACGGAATGCATAGCGAGGAGAAAAAACGGTGTTGTTGTCTTGAACTTTAACCGCTCGTAAAGATGGACGGTACTCAACAATGACAAGGGATCAGGTCTGGGTACATACATGAAATGTATAAGTAGAGCTACATACAAAAACTGGCTAACTGTACATTTGGACAACAAATTTCATTATGACGCTGCCTACTGGCTTCGCCAGATCGCTCTTCTGCATGTTGATCTGACGAAGAATTGGGCCACGGTGAGCAACTGAAGCATTGAGCAAATCCTCAATCGGAATGGTGAACTCTCCTAAAGATGTGTATGAAAAATGGTACGGTTAGTCACCCAACGCCCCTACCTGCACAGACGTCAGGAGTAAACTGTCTCGGAAAGAAGAAGCCCACCGTGAACCTCTCATTTTGATCGTACAAGTCGAACTGTGTGGTACAGATGGGTGCTCCTTGCGTACGATTTGGACCGAGTGACACCTTTTGGGGGACACTGAGCGAGAGTTTCATCTCACAAGTGCACGGGTATTCCAGCTGAAATAAGCATATGCGGTTTTCTTAGGATGAGTGTTCGCTCGTGAGTCGAATGGATTCGACTCAAGGGCGAATCCTCTAAATGACCAGCTGCTTACATCCATGTTGATCACTTCGGCAATCTCCAGAAGCAGACGCCCGATCTGCGTCCTCTGTTGTCGCTTCGGACTCGTAGTCTGCTGCTTGACGACTTCTCTACACTGCTGAATCGCTTTCGTAAGTTGATTTTCCCACATTTTGCGTGAGTTTGTGTTGGGTGCTTTAAGATGAATGAGATTGTTTTCTATAAATACGGTTGTCTTACATTTTTACAAGTGTCTTGTCACTAACCAGATTTAAGAATGAGCGCACCGTCATCGTCGTCCTCCTTTGGAGGGAGAATAGAAAGTGTTTCAAGCATTAAGGGCATTTTGTACATGTTAAGGCAGAGATCAGTCGATTTCGATATTTTGAATGATTGAGGCTGAAATGTGGGTTGATTAAGGAACGACATGCAGGACTAACATCGGATATGGTGGTGGAAGGTGTGGTGAAGAGCAGGAAGTCATTGAAAAGCAAGGCCACGAGCATTTTCTTACTGCGCAGTTTGTAGAGAATACCCGAGTGGAGATAAACGCGAGGGTAGCGATAACGGGTTGAAGACGGGAACACAAGTTTGGGCGTTATGGCGTCGCATACGATGGACTGCTGGCTCCAGTACAACATGTTCATGTTCTCTACTTCTGTGATCGCTTGGTTCACCTCAGAACAAAGCGCCTTGAGCATATTGTATACCCCGTCCAAAACCTAAAAAAATTTCTTATGGATAAGATGGCGACGTTCTTTCATACATCATATTGCGGATCATTCTTGTCCGTGCACTTGAGCATTTTTTCGAACAGCAGTGGATATCGGGTGACCCTGGCCATGGGCAGTAAAAGGAAGTATCCAAGTGACAGGCCACGAACACTTGGGTCTTGGCAGCAACATACGTACATCTGTTTAAAGTTCAAGTTTTCGTTTTCCAAGCGGTTCAGTTCTTCCATGGCGGAGACCTGATTTCCACAAAACTCGACGAAAGCCTGTAGACGAGGCTCCAACTTTGCGAACACCGTGCCTGAAACACTCATAGAAGGAGAACCACTCCACTAGCTTACCTGGCGGTGATTGACTTAAATGCTTAATCAACTTCTGCGAGATCGCAATCAGCTCTTCCCAGTTCAAGAAGATCTTGCCAACCGTACGCGTACCAAATGCAGGCGCTAGTCTCCTTAGGAACACTTCGTGCACCATGAGCAGGTCACTACAGTACTTCTGTTCCGTCTCCAGCAACTCCTGAAGGCCTCAGCTCACTACCCTGTCTCCGATTCTCCCAAATTCCTACCTGCTTTAGTCGCAAAAACTTTGTCGCCTCCTTCGACTGTTCGGGGTCAGACAGCTTTCGAGCGAGTCCTCCTTCGCTAAACAAATACGAAATCATTACGGCTCAAACGACGAGGAAAATAAATTATTCTTTATAAACAACTTATCAATTGGCAAACACATAAATTCTAGGCAAAGCGAAAATCTCTTAAGTGCGTAGTTCTAAGTAATAGAAGTGGAAAGGTTGCAAGCTCTTAAGGAATACATAATAGAGGAAGCCGAAAGAGAATGGAAGTGCGTAAGTGCGATCTACCGTAGGATTTGGAATTGAAAGAAACAAGCCAGAAATACTGTTATGTCGACGTAAAAGGAACATTATTACCGGATGCGGACAAAGCTCGAAGGAAATAACATCACAGCCGAGTTGGGAGCACTATGCAATCGACCCTTCCACCATTGAACGTCCGAACGGTCCACAACTTCGATCACGTCGCCTTCCTTGAAGCTTAGCTCATCCTCACGAGCGGCGGCATAGTCAAAAAGCGCGTCAGCCAGAGCTGATTCTCCAGAGCTTGGTGGCTTGGTATTGGCCTCGTCGACACGAACGTAGTTTCCAGGGAACCAACCGGTGGCGCGCTCTCCGTTCTCCAGACGCTTCTCGCCTTCCCACCATCCGTTCTCGGACTTGCTGCAGATGGTGACCTTGTCGCCGACTTTCAGACTGAGCTGATTCGACTCCATGGCTTCGAAGGCAGCGACAGCAACTCCTGTTTGGAGAATTCCTACAAAGCAGAGATGGTGACGACTTATGCGCGGGCCATTCTTACCTGCAGTGGGACTTCCCGGGGCGGATTTGACTACACTTTCCTTCTGAACATAGTTGGCTGGGAATGTTCCGACCTTTCCATTGGAAACTCCTTTCCACCAGTCATCCGAACTCTCCGTGACCCAGATCCGGTCTCCGGGCTTCAATGGCAAGTCGTTGCTTTCGATCGCTTCAAAGGCATACAGAGCGATGTACCAGTCCCCGCTTTCTGAAAAGTGCAGCTTATCGAGCATCAATAATAAACGATTGCATACCATTCTTAGTAGATCCTTCTTTGTCCGCTGGCTTCGTGGTGTCAGGAACGACGTCGTACACAGCCAGGGGGTGAACAGCAACCGCCTCATTTTTTTGCTCACTGGGAGAAACACTCGGTTCCGCATCTTCCACCACCTTTACGTAGCTTTTGGGGAACCATCCGGTGACATTGTTGTTGTTCGCAAGTCGACCTCGCCATTTGATGTCCTGCTTCTCCAGGATTTCGATCTCATCTCCCTTGGCAAAGCTCATGTCATCGGGATTGCGCGCCTTCCACTGGTACTGCGCGACAGCCTTACAGATTACACTGTTGGTAACTCCGTTGCTCGCTGGAATATTGCCGGGAACGTCATCGTACACAGGGAGAGCTTCGGGCAGGTCTTTTCCGACAGTAGAATCCCTTATGGCCGTAGTGTCCTCCTCTAGTATGCTCTCGAGAGGCTCCGACGAGGGCGACGTGGGCACAGACTAGAGCACACAACCATAAAATTGGAAATAAAAACAACGCTACCTTCTTGCGAATGTTCACCTTTCCAGCCGGATTGGTCACAACCACAGGTTCAGCAAAAGCTTGAGGGAACCATCCGACTTTCTCGCGAATTTGGCCGGCCAGCCAACCCGGTTCTGAAGGGTGACCCTCGAAGACGAGAATGATGTCCCCGGGCTGGAAGCTTAGCTCGTCATCGGTGCGGGCGATGAACTCGTAGAGCGCACGGTACTTCACAGTAGCAGCGTCCATGGATGGCAGTAGGTTGACAGCGCCGTTCGCGTTGCTTCCACTGGAGATTGAATATGCGCCGGCCGTTTGCGCCGTCGTATTTTTAACGATGTCTGAAACGGGGGACATTGGACGGTGTGTCAGAAGCTGAATCATAGAACTTTAATCAACTATCTCCAAATGAAATCACCACCCACAGCGCGGATATATCATCGGCTGGGAATATGCGTCGACTCACCCGGTGACTGTTCGGAAATGGGAGATTTGGTAGACGCCGATGGTCGTGTGGCCGCGAGCCGTTCTCTCAATAACCTTTGCGCTTGCTCTATCTCGCAAAGGAGGGTGTTTACGGCTTGCTCTTCGACGCCGTTCTGCGCCTTCGCCTCATCTCTGCTGCTTGTGCGCTGAGAACGGTCTTCCGTATAACACGCAACGACAAAATGCACTTTACCTGCACTAGTATGGCCCTTTGTTGGGGGATGTTTGTGTCGTACTGTTGAATTTGGCCTTTGAGCATCTCGACGGTTTGACATGAGGACTCGATCATGTTTCGGGTCTCTTTGATCTCTTTGTCTTGGTCGTTGGAAAGTTTTCCGTCCGACTGAGCTTGCAACACTTGGTGGGACACTTGCTGACAGGAAATGGAAAGCTACAACAGTTTAAGATACATTACAGCGGGGAAACATGGGAAAAACGAACCTCCTGTGTCTTCGTCACCAACATGTTGATGGCCGCAACGCTGCGGTCCCTTTTCTCCTTCATACCTTCGATCTCCCTGGTGATCGTGATGATGTCGTTACGGTTAGACGTGATATCGTCGTTCAATTGCACGGCTTTCTCGTCTAAGGCCTGCTTTTGGAAGGTTAAAGTCTTCAGCCGCTGCTTTAAATGCATATTTTTCTCCTCTTCGTTTCTCTTGTTCGTCTGAAGCTCAAAGAATTACTTAATTGTAAGTGGAAAAGACACCGCTAACCTCAAGGCTCCTAATACGCATCTGATCGAGCTCCTGTTGTCGCTGAAGCTCTAGTTTTCGGCGAGCTTCGGCCTTCTCCGCCTTGATCTTACGTTCTTCAGCCTGTCTGGCTTCCTCAAGTTCCCGTTGACGCTTCATTTCCATTTCTCTTTCCATTTCCCTCTTTCTCTCAAGTTCCTGGCGTTCCCTCTCCCTTCGAGCCGCTTCTTCCTGCTCCTTCCTTTGCTGCTCCTGCTTCCGTCGCTCCTCTTCTTCCAGGAGAACTTGACGGCGGCGATCCAGTTCAGCCTGACCGCGATCGTAATTGTCCTTCCGTTTGTCCTCAAAGGTCTTTAATGCGTGGGTTTTTTGAGCAGGCGGTTGTGAGATGTCAGGCAGAGGGGAACTGCTGTTAATGGCAACATGGCACATATTCAGCAGTTCGTCAGGCAATGTCGGTGGAAGCATATATCCCATCTGAAACAGTACAGTTGAAGGAATGGAATTATAACAGAGAAAGAGTACCTTGAACATTTCAATCAAATGCATGGCAATGCAGAACTCCTCGTTGCTGAGACAGCCGTCCTTGTTTGCGTCCGATAGATTCCAAATTTCTGCCAAGATCGCAGTTGGAAGCTGACTACGTGCCAGGATTCCTCGGACGCTACTTCCAGTCAGTAACCCCACACGACTACTATCTAGCTGATTGAACTGTTGGCTGTACTTCAACTTCGCGGATTGGGGGATAGTCCAGTCGGACAGGGTTTTGTTCGGGAAACTCGCTGGCACAGAAGGTGGCCTACCAGGAGCCGCCGTCGGAGCTAGGGGATACGGTTGTGGTGTGACGGGTTGTGGTACATAAGCCATCGGTGGAGGCACCATGGAATGCTGTCTCGCCGAAGAAATCAGACTGTCGGGAATCTGAGGAGGGAGAGTAAAACCAGCCAAACTCTTTCGAATGAGATGGGTGGCGATGTTGAATTCGATTTTGTCCATGCGACCATCTTTGGTAAGATCAGAAAGTGACCAGATCTAACAGAAAAACATAATAAGAACAAGGAATGCACGCTAAATAACCTACCTGAGCAAGGAGTTGTGGTGGCAATCCGGAACGCATGAAATAAGGCCTAACTTGATCGCCGGTCACGAATCCATTGGAAGGCTGCAAGTTCTCGAACTGCCCGTCGTTCTGGCGAGCTTCGGCAGGAGTGAGCACCCACTGATTCATTTGATTCATGATGGCGGCTTTTACATAACCTGAAACGGATGACATCGGTGAATATAGGCATGGATGGGACAGTGCTAAAAGTGCGAAAACACTGCTAAACGTGCGAAGGGAGATCGCCGGTCTCCTTTAGACGGCATAGAAAGAGAACTTTGCAGATGTCGGACTCGCTGAGTAATACCACGAGGCAGATCGATTAAAGCAGTCGTCTTGACTTGTACTTCGTTGTCGAATCTCGCGATGTTCAATCAACGACAACAAATCGCCGCAGCCTGTACAGAAGTAAAGAGAAAAGGCCGAGACTTGCCGTCAACGGCTCACCGCGGTCGCTATATGGATATCCGAAGGAAGTTGCCCAATCGAAGAAGGCAGCAGTGAGGGACCCTTCAACCCGCTCGCGCGATTTCGGCAACTACGCGGCACCTTCTTCTTCTTCCTCATGCTATTGGCGTATTGACCGCACTGGTGACGCCTGCATAAGCCGCGTGTCATTTTCGACGCCCGTCGCGACGATAACGAGAAAAAGACAATGAGTCAGAGAATCAGATGTTTCATACAACACAATCAATTAAGGGAGGAGAATGCGTCAGATGGCCGACTGACCTGACCGGTATGCAGTTGTATCAGAATGGCTCAGAATTTATACACGCGTAACCCGATATCTCCTCCGTTCGGTAATCAAACCGCAATAATCGAATGAACTCCCTCGAAACACTCCTCACCCATCGAGCCGATTAAACGTTTCATTAAGGATTACGTCATTTGGGAACAACGCAGCTTGAACAAATCAGTGAACAACCAGATTATACACGGTATATATTATTGATGGCGTAAACGAAAACAAATGTCGAGAGACATTTAGAAAATTAATAAAACAACTGTATGGACATGGGTAAGCCTAATCTACATAATAAACGCCGGGGTGAATACCGTATTTGTCATCTTCCAAAAAATGTAAATGCTTGAGACTTTACAGCGGCTTCTCCTCGGCCTTGTCGTCCTTCTTCTCGGAACCCTGGAGAGCGGTATCGGGGTCGCAGACTTCGAGGATCGCACGTCCTTCGACCTCGGACATGGAAAGCTGCTTCAGAACCTGGGAAGCCTGGTCGACTGGGTACACTCGGTAGTCAGGCGCATCAATATGTCCCTCGGCGAGAAGATTCACTAGCTTGCGAAGCTGGTCGATGGATCCGCGGGTAACTCCCATGATGGCCAGTCTGTTGCGGGCAACCAATTTAATGGGAAGCTGTACATCGAGTCCGGAGAGACCGCCAACGTAGAGGACACCTCCCTAAAGCAGCCAAACATAAGATATACATGTCACTGTGAATATACCTCGGCCAAGCACTTCAACGAGCGCGTAACAGTACGGGGAGAAGTGACGAAATCGAACACAACCTGCACACCACCGGGAGCCACATCCTTCGTGCGCATGATGAGATATTCTTCGAATTCTTTAATTACACGAGCAGTTAACGGTAGGTTTTTGGCGATTAAAGGGAACCTGAATCATCCCAGTGGACGACGAAGTCAGCACCATTTCGTTCCGCGAGACAGAGACGCTCTTCCTTGGCATCGGCAACCATGATCTTCACTTTTCGCTCGGGAGCGCCAGCCAGAAAATGTTTCGCCAGTTTCAGAAGCCACAGGCCGAGACCTCCAGCACCAACAATCAAAATGTTGCAAAATTTCTTCGAATTAACAAAGGCTTCAACAATGGGGTGAGCCTCAAAGAATATGTGTCCTGTACGATGCTAAAAGTTAGCAAAACATACATGGATGATGGCAGAGAAGGCCCAGGTGGCTCCGGCAGGAAGGATCGATGCAACGTGCATGGAGAGGGTTTCGGGCACCTTGATCAAGGACTGAAGGTCGGGCACGATCACGAAGTCGGCGTAGCCGTGAGAGCACATCTCATCAGTGGGCCACACAATAACCTTGTCACCGATCTTAAGACCATATTCCTCGGGATTCGTTTTTTCACCGAAGGACTCAAGCACACCAGAGACTTCATAACCTGGAAATCGTCATAAATGATACTAAACGTTAGAAGTATAAGCAAACCAGGGAAGAGGCTAGTATCCTTGATGCCATTGGTGATGCGAGCCTGCTTCGTGTTGGTTACCTCGCGATCAGTAAGGCAAACTCCTGCGTAGCAGACCTAACATGGAGAAAAACGATTTAAAAAACAGAAATGCGACGGACCTTCACGCGAGCACCGGTAGGAGGGACGTCGGGGATGGTCTCCTCCTCGAAGAAGTGCACCTCCTTCAGATCCTTGGGTGATCCGAGCGAGATGCGACGGTTCTTTACTCCGCCAGACATGTTCGATTCGTCAGACAGTCGGTTAGTCGGCTGCTCTGCAAGCGAATCGATAGAACGACGAAACGAGGCTGCCACGAAATATCTCAAAAATCACGAAGGCACGATCCACGAATTCAGGAGGGCGCGCGCGCGAAAAGAAGTGCATCATGAAGAAGAAGCACAGTTGAGGCACGCCGGCAAATAGCGGCAGCGCAGATAGGAGCAGCTGCAGCGGCGGACGGACAGCGTCGGCGGGGCGTGTCACAAGGCGAGCGAGCGCCTTCCCCGTGCATTCCCGTCTCCCTCGCTCGCTCCTTCTCCATGCGGCTGTTACACAGACAAAGATGGGAGCCGCTCACTTGCGCCTTCAATGGACGGACGGCGGCCAAACGCACAACTTCGGCACCATGGGAAAAGCACGAGCGCGAGGATGACGCGAAGAAGCATGAAAGACGACTTCAGACCTGCGGGTGCATCCCACCTCCGCCACCACCGCCGCCGCGGAAGCTGTCGCCGATCAGCTGACTCAAACGATGGGCAGAAAGGAACGACGAAATCGCTTTAAGACCTGGGAATGGAGAAGCATAAAAAAGCATTTTGCATACGGCATACTGTAGCATCCCGTCTGCGAGTTACAGAACGCGGTAGGGGTGTCTTGCACCTCTGATCGGAGAGTGGAACGGAAAGGAACACGAGTTATCGACGTTTTTGAATTTTTTGTTCTAAATCATCGATTGGGCCTGGTTGTGGACTACGCATAGGTGTCCACCGAAGGTTCAAAAATCAAATACTTCACGAAAGCAAGATGTTATTTTTGAAAAGGAACTGAAAAATAAGTGACGTTCGCTCCAACACCAGGCACTCATACTTGCGAAGACCCACATTATATAGCAAGTCGACCAAAGCACAGATTCTGCTTTCCATTCTTATGGGTACGTAAATCTTTTCTTTCATATGGGTAGGTGAATGCAGTGACGTTACGACTCATCCACACTCCAGTGCACGCATTGGATTGTCGATCTGAATCTGCTGAACCATAAGTTTGGGTTCGCAAGCATTACACATGTAAACAACAATATAACGATCATATCTGACGCGGGCCCGGATAAGCACACCGTTGCGATCTATCGATGCCTGTAGCGCAGACAAGCGCGGCGACGTTGTCTGCAGTAACACTGATGAATGCGCGATTTGCATTTGGGTGCACCTGGAAACCGATGGAGACCGCTTTATTGCCAGAAGATGCACACGTGTTCCGAATTAGAGGGGAATGAATGACGACGACAGCGCGCGGTCTTTCGCGCGTCTTTGTTCACTTTTGGGATAGAGTGTCGGGGCCGCGTGCGAAGAGGGTTCTAATAGGGCGTCTTATATCAGGGACCGGCAATTGGCAATTGAAATAAAATCAACAGAAAAGAAGTTCTGTACATTGGGAACATGCTGAACCGTTAAGCCTAAATCTTCAAAACAGAGTCTTCTCTGTTATAAAAAGGGAATACAAGCTGTTTACCGCATTCGATTACGCGACCACCCTACTTCTAAACTCCAAATATCAGCTCCTTCAACAGATTCTATCTTTATTGGGGAATCCCACACCTTTTCTGTCAAATGTCATGTATCACGCTAACTTCATTTCTCAACGGGAAGGGTGTATAAAACGAAATTTTATGTTTAGGCGGGTGAAAAAGTGAATGAGGACACACATATCAGGAAAGATTGGATAAAATAGTGGACGGGTTCTCGTCCTGGCACACCATGTTTATGGGGCACCAAAGACCTAGTCCGGCATTACCGGAGCATGTTTGCTTCTGACCATTCATTGAAGTTGCAAGCGCATTCAATGAGTAGTGATCAAAAGCGACTTCTTCGACATCTTCGGCAAACAGCGAATGAGAAGAGAGCGATCCCGCCTCCTGGGGGCGGACTCCAATGCAGCCCTGGGAAGAAAGTCGTAAAATCGACCGACGGCATACTGTACCACTTATGGTAATGTGCAAGAATTTTTCACATTCCTGTTTTAAATGATGAATCAGAGCTCTTAACGATCGAAATAATACTGAAAAATAAATTTGTCGTCTGACGTTCGGTGCAACATTAAAGTAATTTGGTGAAAAAAATTTGGTGCGTAGTGCTAAACAATATCGAAAAATGGAGTGCGGAGGGCAGATTTGATTTTGTGCTCGTATGTATGTTGATCACACCTTGTTTGAATTATAACCATAACCACAGCCTCCTCTTCGATTCTATGGCATTGAACAGCGCGGTAATGTATTCTTCAACAGACACCGCTTTTTATTACCAGCGGATGCACGTGCTTGGAGAAAGAGTGAAGGAGAAAGACTGCGCACACCCTTTAGCACCTCTTTACTCGCTTTCGTCATACAACATTCCTACCTTACAACGCGGCTTCGATCACATCATACTCTCCGGGAGTCCATCCTGCTCCAAGAGCTAAAGACCGCCCTGCAGAGCGCGGAGCACGAACTGGAGTCCTTGAAGTCCCAGGCGAGCACAAGCGGAGGCCCGGCAAGTAGAGTATACATAGAAGGGCACTTCGGACTGGCGCTCGGCTTCGGATCGGCTCTCGGCTTAGGCATGGTAACTTTCCTGAAGTTTTGCTTGAAGTTCAACGGTTCGAGACCCTATTTTGAGACAGCGGTACGATGTAAAGGCAGACTACGAGAGTAAAAATGTTGATTTAGTGCCAGTTGTGTTGTATTTCTCAGAATTATGTCGCGAAAAAACCTCTAATAGAGAGATTTGATTCGACAACCCTAGCTGCTTTGCGAGTACATTCCACCCGTGAGCCGTTGATTTCGTTGATCATACTTCCAGCTATCTAGAATAACCCTCCGTGGAAAACGAGAAGAAGTGCGAGTCATGAGGATCGCCCTCTTTGTTCTTGATTTTTGGCCCCTAGGAAATCCGTTTCTTGACTGCTAGATATGTGCATAGTGTTCTCTTCCATTTGGAACAAATTTAAGCAAATTTCAGATGAAAGAAGTGAGCTGCAGGACATATTGTAAATCAAAGGGATCTCTCCATCCAAGAGTTTTAGGATGGGTGGTAAGAACAAAAAAAAAACGGAATGGTGCCGAAATGGCAGCGAAAGCTGCTTTCCTTGACTTTGTTGCAGGAAAATGTTGCTTGTTCGCGATGGGTCAGTGCAGGCTACTGCGTGCTGTCCTCCAAAGCAAAACGGAAAACTGCAAATCACCTCTTTCAGACTTTTAGAAGAACCTCGACGAGAATTTAGGAGGCAGTGCATTCTAGGACGAGAGCAAGATTTTCGGTTATAGGTCTTTTCATATTTTTCTGCTTTAGTGGGATTTTCCTTTTCATTTTTGTCCTGATGACTGTATCAAAGTATCTTTGGCGTGGAATTAATGTTATTGTCCGGCGTGAGTTTATTCGGGTGCTACATATTTCATGATACAGGTGTTACATGATACAAGGCGATAATAATGCTTGTTGATTAAATGTAGTTAAATGTTGTTTATCGGCGCCGGACGGGACAGTACGGATCAACGCGAGATCCAGTACCACAGCACGAAAAACAGAACGATGAGGAAGACTTCCGTCAGGATGCTAAGAAGGATGTTCGCCTTTTCCTGAAAAATTTAGGTATGATATTGGGTTGGTGCATGGATATTTTGGGTATCGCTAATTGTTGCGGTGTTTACCGATAGAAACTAATTGATTGCTCTGTTACTAAGAGCAGTTTATTCTCTTCCATGCTGACATAGGCTCCATGCTGACTCTTGCTTTTGTGTCTATTGCTGCTTTTTAAATTGTTTTATTCAGACAACCAAAAATTCACCACCCTTAGATCTTCGACATTCCATGACAAAATGGCTTCTAAAAAATTTATTTGTGCACGAAATTACTACCCGCCTCAAATACTTTTTATACAACAGTCCATCATCCACAGAAATGTGCAGAAGGTGGTTCGAAAAAATTCTAAACCTATATGAAAAAATTGAAAACGAAAAGCTCAATTAAAGCAAATTGAAGAAAAATATTATGCTCTGTGTACGGTAGGATGGCTAAGCGGTTATGCCCTGGGAAGAGCACAGTAGCACGCCAAAAGCCTCGGCTACTTGCCCACGCAACAGGCGAATAGAGCGGCGGCAACAATACCAAGAAAGAGATCAAAGTGTGGAAAAGTCCGCCTTCTGGACAAATATAGAAAACCGCACTTTTTAAATTTTGCCGTTTCTTATCCCTATGGCTCTGCAGTAGAAATTTTTTACTAGCCATGCTTATAGCCCAAATCGTGCCCTATCCGAATGCCGTCTTCTTCCGCTCATAAGGGGCGAATTACAAGGACAAACATTTCCTTCAAATGAATGGTTACACATTTCTTTCGACTCGGAACTTCTCTCATTCTAAGAGCGTGGGATCCACCTTTGGGGCACAAATTAAGAAAGATTTTTAGAGTCTAATAGTTCTTATTTTAAGTCTTAATGCTGTTTATATGAGAAATAAATAAGATTTAAATGATGCGACATCTTCCATGCACCAACCCAATAGTAAGGGGGAGGGCAATAACTATATATAGTAAGTCAGGTTAAGAAGGGTGTATCATGAATTTCATATCGTTCAGAGGGGGTTGCCAGGTTTGGTTCAATTTAATGATCAAATGCAACGTCACCTTATCATCTCCATCCATGGCGGTAGTCACTTCCATTTCATCCAGGAGATCAATATCCTCGTTCCAGTCGGACCAGTTGGCACTCAGACGATCAATGTCGAGGTTCTCGGCTTTCTGTAAAATTCAAATATATGTGGAATTGCACGATATATCAGTTAGGGTGAATTTCATATTTCTCAAAGGAAGGCTGCTAGGCTAGATTTGATTTGACGATGAAAGATTGCAAGGCATCACTTGTAGATGGGAAACATGGGGACTTTTGGAAAAAGAAAGAACTGTTTGAATACGTTCTTAAATGTTACCTCTTCGACATTGTAGGCGGTGGTCGCGTTTCCGATGTCTGCCAGCTCAGTCTCATTCCAGCCCGGCATTGCGGAGGACGGAGTGGTTTCGGGACCACCAAGTTCACCGCAGGGCACAGGTGCTCCCATAACAATGACAACAGCAGTCAGGAGTCCAAAGACGAGCTTCATTTTCAGCGTACTGAAACAGAACAAGGTAAATGTGGAAGACCGCTCTAGGAAGATGGAACACGCTACTTCTCGACAACACGCTAATAGCAAAAGAGGGAACGAGCAGTAAGATAATTGAGAGAGGAGCCATAATCTACAGGGCATACACCGGAGTCCAGTCCAGAATCGTTCTCTCTGAAAGTCGCAGCTCGCTGTAACCCGCGAGCCGGACTCTTACGGGAGAAGGGTTCTGAAAGGAACACGGAGGAGCGTAGATGAGGGAGAGGAGGGCATCAGATGCATCGGTTGGCACCACCCCCTTTGAAGGTGGGACGATCGTAAAAAATTGTTTACAGTTGGCCCAAATCCAAAAAAAAACAAGATGGTTTGATCTCTTCCATCTTTAATACGGTCGGCAATTCAGGCTCCACAGAAACCTACAGAGAACAAGGCATCGAGAGACATAAGTTTCATCGGAAAGAAGTGGGATTCTGCCTCACAACGTCTATGGCAAGAGGGAGAAATGCGCGTAACCTTGCGGAAAGACCTACATCGCGCTTACGGTGATAAACTTTGTTGTTGTAGCTGACTCCTGTGATCGCTATACACATGCCATAGAGGTAAGATGTTTATAAACACGACATAGGTGTTCACCGTATGTCGAAATCCGAATCGGACAATTCTAACTTCGAAAGAATGCACGCTTTGCAGACAACTCTCAACTTACATACAATCTGCTTTCACGTTCTATATAGTAAAGAATAGGGATGCAATCGGTTCCGGCTTCCGGTTTTTTTCTGTTCCGGTTGCATCCTTAGTAAAGAACCAGCCTTAGACAGAACTATCTACCGAAAAGGATTGTAATTTCTATCTATTGTAATTTCTATATATCTATATCTCAAAGTGTCCATGACAAGATGCGAGTAGCCTCCGATTGTTTTGCACGCTCTGAGGAGGGAGGAAAGACCAAAATCGTGCTTTCGGCGATAAATTTTGTTGTTGTAGCTGAGCCTGTCATCGCTATAAACATGCCATAGAGGTAAGGTGTTTACAGTATGCCGCTGTCTGGGGCGGAGAAAAACACACCGAACGACAAATGAAAACAATCTGCTGACTTTCCCAGTCAGAAAATAGGGAAAACAAATAGCCCAATATTGTTTTGTACCGTACAAAGAAATGTTCAGACTGTAGAAAAGAACGGATCCCACCATATGATACAGCGCACAAATATTAGGGGACTGTTAAGGGACTCGGTGATAGGGGTAAAATGATGCATCGCTTGAAACAGACGTTCAGAGTGGTGTTTGGACCCTCTTTGGAAAGGAAGTCAGAGGCCCCTTACTAGGGGTCACGGCTGTACAGGACTGCGCCATCTGACGCAATACGTGGGTCACTCCAGAAAAAGTCTTTATTTGCCACAAAAAAACATTTTGTCGTTTGCCGTTGTTGTGAAAACAACATTTGAGCATGCTGTTTTTTTTTTACAAAAAGCTGAAGATCGTTAAAAACGGCGTTAAAAATAAATCTCTACGACGTAAGATAATAGCTGGCTAGAAAAGGGAAAGAAGGAAATCTAGAGTTGCACAGGGGAACAAAACTATTTGCTTAAAATGCGCTCTGCTGGCCTATTTTTGCAAGGCATGTGGGGGAAGCAGCTTTAGTTAACGTTCGTATTGAAAAAGCGCCCCGTTTAAG
Organism: Steinernema khuongi; assembly: GCA_016648015.1. Lineage (NCBI taxonomy): Eukaryota > Metazoa > Nematoda > Chromadorea > Rhabditida > Steinernematidae > Steinernema > Steinernema khuongi. Next base: position 32,568 of record JADLIF010003394.1, read on the forward strand.
GTAAATGAGCTTGAGCTCGTTTTCCAGAAATCAAATGAGCCCAATGCTCGTTTCAAGCCCATCTCTACTTTAATCATTTCTGAATGCTGAATTTTGCCCTAAGGTAACTTATAGACGACTGCTAGGGAAGGAGCCGTGATCTACGGGGCCTAAACTAGACGTAAACAGGCAAACGGCCGTAAGGAATCATTTTCTGGGACAGTCGCACTCCGTTGCTCTTCACTTTTGCAGGTGGAAGGGTCGTAATTGTTTACAGTTAGCAAAACTCCGAATCTGACGATCCAAATTTGAAAGATAGGACACTCTGCAGACTTTTGACTTAAATGGGGACGGGTTCACGGTCCACGGGAAAGAAGGAGCCTTCGGTTCATGGTTCCTATTGTAAAGAAGTGTCTTTTCTGTAACCTCCGTTTGGAGCAGGAGATGTTTTTCAATTTTCGTTGGGTGTGTACGGTAAACACCTTATCCCATGGCATGTTTACAGCACAGGTGCGTCGAAGAGGGAAAGAGGGTAAAAGATGCGCCGATGGTAGTCTTCGGTTGCGAAACACACTTGTTGTGCACGCCTTGAGGTGAGAGGAAAGACCAAAATAGCGCTTACGGCGATAAACTTTGTTGTTGTAGCTGACCCCTATGATCGCTATAAACGTGGTACAGGGATAAGGTGTTTACCGTATGTCGAATGACACATCTAGTGAGGATTGAAAAACATATTTTACTTATGAAAGCATAGTGGGAGCGCTAAATTTACTTCTGCATGCAGGGTTATCACAACTTTGGTCAGCTTATCGCTCACTACACACTTGTTCAATTGGTTGCGCAATGAAACGTCTATCTATCGGGTTCGATGAAGAGCTGTGCGAGACCCGGGATTGAGCTTCTCGGGACCGGGGTCGGGACTCAGCAAATCACTGCTTGCACTAACCGCAACTTAGCCACAAAAACACATACATATATCACTTGAAGGTACATTAGGAAGAGAAAGTGAAACCGCGTTTCAACAATTGCGGGTCCACAGTAAACGTGGTATCCTGAAGAAAGTCCACGTGGCAGCCTCAAAAAGGAAAATATGCTTCACTTGATCATTCCTGTAAGTGGCGCGGGTCTCTACAAGTTGTATGAAGGCTATATCATGAGATTAAGAAAGGGCTTCGCCTTCGTTTTTCTTTACATTACAGAGATTTTATTCACATTGCACATGGGCTGCATCTTCCTCCAAATAAAGCACCGGTACCCATGCCTGCAAACCGGCTTCAACTAGCTCTAAAGGTAGACTTCTTGTCATTATTGTGACTTTTTTGTAGTTTTGATCGGAGTAGAAGTGGTTGTAGTTGCTCCAACTTGCACACCACTAGCCTAAATCCTAACATGCACAGGTTCAAGATTAAAGTTGTACTTTTGTGGGTTCAAATTCGCCACACGAGTGAGGATATGCATCTGGTGGAGCAGGAATCTCGTGCGGCTCGCCGGTACGGTATGCGAATGCGGTGCCTTCCACATTGGGAAGCATCAAGTGGCAGTGGGCGAAGAACCATCCAGGGTTGGTCGCTTTGAATCTTTAGGATGCGTCATAAGTTAGGGCATTGAGATTAGAGATGACTTTCTTCTAACCGCAGGTGAAACAAACTTGCGGGTTTCCAGAGAAACATCTCAGCAGATTGCGAGATATTTCTTTCTTTTAGCTGCAGGTGAAACAACCTTGCGGGTTTCCAGAGAAACATCTCAGCAGATTGCGATATTTCTTTCTTTTAACTGCAGGTGAAGCAAACTTGCGGGTTTTCAGAGAAACATCTCAGCAAATTGTGAGATATTTCTTTCTTTTAACTGCAGTTGAAACAACCTTGCGGGTTTCCAGAGAAACATCTCAGCAGATTGCGAAATATTTCTTTCTTTTAAGTGCAAGTGAAACAAACTTGCGAGTTTTCAGAGAAACATCTCAGCAGATTGCGAGATATTTCTTTCTTTTAACTGCAGGTGAAACAAACTTGCGGGTTTCCAAAGAAATATCTCAATAGTTTGTGAAACAAACCGAAACCCGAACGCGAAACGTTTCGGGTACCCGGTCCGAAAACCCGACCCGAACCCACTTCTGTAGCCGACCCGATCACTTTTTCGGGTACCCACCTCTGACCATCACCATTGCAGACATGGCGAGTGAGGAGGTCCTCGTGCAGCAGATTTGCCAACAAGAAGAAGTTTGCAGGTTGAAAGCAAACACATCTCCAGAAGGACCTCTGCGATTCTGCGAGAATCCAAAACAACGAAGTGAGCGCGAAAAAATTTGTTCATGATTGTTTTTTTTTATTTATAATTTATCAGCCGCTTGCAGATCAGAAACCTCGGGTTTCTGAAGTATCCACTGTCACAGAATAGTGGGACGTGCATACTCTCCTTTATTGTTGTTGTATACATGCGAGTAAATCCGTGAACTAAATAAGGCAAATACTGCTGATACCCCTGGAATAAGTGCTGCCATTTCTTCACTGTTTATAAACACGGTTGCCTGGGCCAGATCAACAGTCATTGTCATACTGACTTAGTTGTTAGACTTGTTAGTTGGTTTGCTACTTGACTTGACTGGATAGAGGCGTAGTTCTTCATTTCTGTGGTTTTCGAAACATCGCTAAGAAGTCAGACTACGAACGGTTCTATGCGGTTTGATTAGACAACACTAGCTTGTTCAGAAATGTACGTATTGTCCTACTAATGGGTACTGTAATGTGTTATCACTAAAGTATCACTCTCGGATATTGTAATTTGCTCAAGGGTCATTTTCCTCGTTTACGGCTGAGAAGTTTGTAAATTACATTTTGCATTCGCAAGTAAAGAGGCGGCATTGCATAGCGAATGTTTTGTTTTCATCTGAGATTACCTTGATTAACTGACCTAAGAATGTGTGGCCAAAACTGACATGGCAAGTGGTGAGACTCTCGTGAAGACCCCTACAAATGTGTTGCCGATAGAGAGCTGCACAATCTTTGGAACCCCTTTGGATCTCTACACGCTGAGCAGGAAGATATTACTCACAGACATCGCTTCTATGTATGTTTAAAGGATTAATTATGTGTTATTCAAATACGACGAACTATTAAGACCACTTAAGCTCCATCCCTCTACAGAACCAAGATTTATGCTATCACCACTTATGCGTAATGCCCACAATTAGTGGACTACGAAGATTGTGAGCTTTGGCTTAATAATGATGGCAGCCGAGCACAAGTCAGCTGATGATAAGTCCTGAATAAAACATGAGTCCGCTAGCTCCACAGTTAGGATTTGTTTAATCACCACTTAATCTCTGTTGATGTGAGTAAGACGTTTAATTGTGATTAATTGCTGTTCCCTGTTATCCGTCGCCGAGTTACGAAGCTTAGTACTGTCATCAAAGCCATGTTTCCCAGCGGGGAAAATGCATGTTTCTGATGTCTGCCACCTGTGAGCGTCATTGACTTCAAGCACGTGTTGACGTCCCTTATCTCCATTTGCGTCAAAACAACCTTACAGTAGATGAGTCCCAAAGCAGCCTTCGTCAGCAGGTACATCTCGCTTATCCCTTTGTTCAAATATCCCTTGTTTTACGTAAAAGCTGACGAAATCTTATGACATACCAATTTTTTAGCTATGCCCGCTGAGATCCGCATTTTTCGCTCGAGAGTTTTTGCCCTAGCCGATTTCTCGCTCGACAGAGTCTATTAGGGCTTCCGTGCTTCCGCTCTCTGTGTGGGCGTCGTCGCTCGAGGGAATCGCATTTTTATTTGAGGGCACTCGCTGCTAATGAGCTCAAGTCGGCCTTTCATGCGCGCAAAAACGTTTCTATTCAGTGTTCATTTCGCTCAGAACTGAATTAGGAAACGGCGTGAACATGGCTCAGGCAGTGTATGGGATGTGTTTTCGATTCATGTGCATCTCATGATTTATTCAATTTGTTCACGAGCCTCAAAACAAGAACTGCGGCGACGATTCATAGCGGGACTATGTCGCCGCCGGTGCTCAGCATGGATTATAATAGTTAAAGACGCGGAAACAGCATGACCATCATTCAGAGTCGGTCGAAAATGGATTCGAAGAAGAGGTTGGCACTTACATCTTCTCATCACGGGCGGCAATGTGTCCGAACGGTCCTTGTCATCATTCTTCGGAACGTCGCCGACGCTAACAGCGTAATATCCGCGGACAACGATGGCAATAAGTCTCGGCTGGACGCACTTTGCGAACATCTTCATTAGCTTTTTTCCAGCGAGAACAAACAACGGTGTTTAAGGGTACACGGAGAGGTTTTCTGCAAAAAAGCTAAATGTTCTGTGGCAACGCACATTTAGGGTTACAGTATCAGCCCTGTGGCGTCGGGTGTTGAACACAGTCGTAGAAGGAGACCTGGGTCTAGTTACCGTAGCCCGATTTGACAGACGCTGCTGAGCGTGTCACATGCTTTTACGCACCGCTTCACTAGAATAGGCATTGAGGAAGGGGTCTTGTTATTGCAAAAAGAGAACTGTTTCTTCCCAGCCACATAGAACTGATTCATTCATATGCCTTCTTTGTCTTCAGCTCTCTTTTCCGGGTAAACCGCGTTGTTTATGTTGTTAGAATATTTTGTTCAACGACGTCACAACAGCCATTAAGGAGTTTGTCTCCCCGCTACGCGTCTACGTTCGATGTGAAGAGGCGCAGCACGGATCTTTTAGCGCTCAGATTACATAGAGGCTATTTCACAACCCCTTCGTTATGCTATAATTCTTTCCGAGAGTCCTTATCCCCCGCAGAGCTATCTTCGGCCCCCACATTTCCTTCCCTACGTTCGTTCAAGCCTTCGAAATGTGTCCTTTGAAATGGGGTGCGATGGACGACGAGGTGTTTACAGGAATGGAAGAGCGGAATGAGGGCTCTTGACCTCAACTGCAATGGTCGAGCACATGCAATGGTCTCATTTGCATACAGCGGTGTCCCCGGCAAAACACCCATCCATGCCAAAGTGACGCACAGAGACAGGTAGCGCGCGAAGAACGGTGCTGTGGAACATGTATTCTTTGAACTCTTCGCTCGGCGCCGGAAGATGAAACGTTTTGGCTCTCTGTGTGACGGTCTCCCAGCCCCGGAAGCGCGGGAGATTTCCGTTCCATCTAAAAGCATCTCCGATAGCGATCGCGAGCGGTGTCCTGGGGAAGGGGAAGAGCAGGGATGGAGACAACCCGTGTCGCTCTCATTGCCCGGACAGCACAACTGCACTTAGCAATCCCAGTAGCCGAGACATTACACAGTCGGCGTCATTAAGGCAAAAGGAAAATGAGCGCTCGGCACCAATCGACCCACACAATGCAGTGATGAACGAGGAAGCAAATTGCAAATATCTACAAATTTATCGCTCGGGTGCATGATAGGCATGCGATCATCATCTCACATGCGGCTTTCAAAATGCATCTCCCGACACTCTGGGAGCACTCTGGGAAGGCAGAGTCATTCGGACGAACTGCTGAACGAGGTGTTGGAACAGGAGGAAGACGGTTCCTGCGGAGCACCGTGCGCCGAGACCAGTTGCCTTTCGAAGTCGGTCAGCTGCCCCATGAAATGGAAGTTCGGAGCTATCATGCCGTTGCGTTTGAGCAGCAGGTCGAACGCGTCTTCCAGCGAGCTGTGCATCGTGTGCATCAGGTAGGCGAGACAGATGGTCACCGACCGGCTGATGCCCGCAAGACAGTGGACCAGCACTGCGCTGCCTTTCGCCCGGGCTTCGTCGATGAACTGGATGGCCTCTGAAGACAAATGCCCTTTTCAACATTTTATAACGCGTGACTTTGGTGAAATTACCGTCAAAGTGGGCGGCCAGGTTGTGGGAGCACGTGTCGTCCACGGCTATCTTTAGGTAGTGGAACCGACTGTCCTCCTCGAAGGTGTTGGCCAGGTTCGACGTGACGTTGACGATGAAGCGGATCCCATGGCTGAAACGACGTCTGTGGAGGGAGTCCTAACGCGACAGAACTCACGCATCGAGCTTTTGCCGATTCGCGGCCGTATCCGCGTTGCCCAGATAGAGATACGGTAGAATTTGCACGGGAAATAGATCAGTCTCTTTCCGGCGGTCGCGGTTCTGCGCGGCAAAGGAGGGCAAGATGAACGAGGTGTCGGGAAGGGGCTCGCGGGAGAGATTCATTATGTTCTCGTCGTTGGAGTCGACTTCGTCGATTAGATCCGGATGTGTCTGCACGATCTCAGCTGGTGTTTCTAAAAGCAGCGCGGCTCGTCGTCGCGAATACCGTATGCCTGTGGGACTCACCTGCCAGAAAGGCGACCGAATAGTCCTTCTTGGCCAAAATATCATATACCTTGGAGGCTACTGAACTGGAGGCGATGGAATCGGGCACGAGAATGACTTTGCACTCGTTTGTGGTGAGTTGGGAGGACAACGAGGTGACCGTCAGAGTCCCGCTCTGCAGTCTTCGTTGCAGCACGGAAGGCAATCGGAGACGTTTAGACCCGCGAACAATCTAAACAGTTCACCGATGAAGGAGTTCAGTAAATTCCCACAAAACAGGGCCACGTGGACTGGAAAATACGACTCTCCCACAATTAATGTCCCCAACCCGTGAAATTTGCCGAGATGTCGTCCACCGGAGCGAGGCAAATGTCTTATGTATGGACAGAAGTCGTGGGACTACTGACTGAGGCCGCTTTTTGCGAACAATCGACGCCGGTGGTCTCAATCTGGTTTCGGCATTATCAGTTCCGATCGGCGAGTATGTTTTATGTATGTGCGGGCGTTTGCGGTTTAATGAACGATTGATCTACTCACCAGAGAATAGTCTATGCTGGTTTTGGTGCGACAGTCCAGAATAAGCAGCTTTTTGTCCGGCGACCGTGCTCGCAACAGTTCGGCGAGACACTCGGTCGATATAACGTTGCGGTCGGGCAGCTGATCGGAGGACGAAGAAGGCAAATAATGGTTTATCGGGATCTCCTTGCTTCCATCGATCATTATTTTACCTGCAGAACGCGGAAAATGAGTTTGAAAAACTGGTCACGTGCGCGCGAAACCGAAGGCGCTGCTCGGAAGCGCAAATAAGAGAGTTGGTGGTTGGTGCTGCTGGGCGCTGTGAATTCACATTTACCACTCAGCTCGACCGACTACGATACATACATTCGCGCTATGACCTGGCTGTAATCCATCGCCCGCCCCGTACATCCGGTCGGCGGGTCGCCTGGCTGACACGTGACGTCAGCAGTCGGTAAGGAAGAGGGCCCGCGCTCCTCGGCCAGCAACATACCGACAATAGACCGAGGCGCCGGCCAGCTGAGCGGGAGGTCGGAACAGAGGCGGCCGCGGACCAAGAAACGTCGGAGCGCGAAGGAGTGCACGAGCGCCGAGACACTCACAGATGATAACGGGGTTGGACGCGGCAGCCGCGGACGCGGCCCGTGGGCACGGAAAGCGCTTAAATGGAAGACGGACATACGCGCAAGCCGTGCCGTCGACTGAGGCCCGAGCGACGAGCCGAACCACGACGCATTCGATAAGCTCGCTGGGATGAAGGCTGGCGGCTGGCAGCTTCTTGTTTCGCTCGCGAGTTGCGCACTCCTTTCCCTCGCTGTTAGTGATAATGATGAATGGACCAAGTACCATCCCTATAACGACCTGGGCGAGCTGCTGGTAAAGACAGCTGAGCAATGCCCCAACCACACGCGCCTGTACTCGATTGGTCAATCCGTGGAGGGCCGCGAACTGCTGGTCATCGAGTTCTCCACCACGCCCGGACAACACGTTCAACGTTAGTTTGCCTTCTGCCCCGTCCGCAGCAGCTACGCTAACACTGCACCTTTAGTGAAGCCCGACGTGAAGTATGTGGGCAACATGCATGGAAACGAGGCCGTCGGACGAGAGCTCCTGCTCCGTCTGGCCACCTACTTCTGCGAAGGCATCAGAAACCGCAACAAAGAGGTCCTCGACTTCCTCAACCACACCACGCTCCACATCCTCCCGTCCATGAACCCCGATGGCTTTGAGACCGCGTACAACACCGTAAGCTGACTCGGGTGACAGCGTAGTACAAGGGTTTAGGCTCCTGGCGAGCGCGCCTGGCTCACGGGTCGATCGAATGTCAACGGCATCGACCTGAACAGGAACTTCCCCGATTTAGACTCAGTACTTTACAACCTGGAAGCGAATCAGGTTCCACGCTACGACCACTTGATGGAGCTGTTTACTGATTCCGAGTCGGTTCGTGCAAAAGCGTCCTGAGCGGTAATCCACTCACGGAGACATTTTGCAGCGTGAGCCGGAAGTGCTCGCGGTCGGTCAATGGATCCTCTCGTCCCCGTTCGTGCTCTCGGCGAACTTCCACGAAGGTGACCTCGTCGCCAACTACCCCTTCGACTCAAGCAGCATGCCTCAGTCCAGCGTCTACGCACGTAGTCCGGACGACACGACGTTCAGGTTAGCAGCGGCCCATATCTCCTTGGCGGCGGGCGCAAAAACACTTTCAACCTCGGCGCAAAAAACTGACGTCACCGCGCGTCGTCTCACTAACGCATTCTCGTTGAAGGGATCTCGCGCGCACTTACGCCTCTAACCATGCTCACATGGCGAAGAACGACCACGCGCCGTGCGACGGCACGGCAGCCGACGCGTTCGCGCGCCAGGGCGGCATCACCAACGGCGCCAAATGGTACTCGGTGAGCGGCGGCATGCAGGACTTCAACTACCTGGCCACCAACACCTTCGAGATCACCGTGGAGATGTCGTGCGAAAAGTTCCCCGACCCCAAGACGCTGCCTCAGTTCTGGGAAGACAACAAGAAGTCACTGTTCGCCTACATGTGGAAGGTACTTGAACGCTCCAAGCATCACCAGACAGACACAATACATCAATTAAGGCACACACCGGAATCAAGGGAGTTGTCCTTGATGACGTCACGAAGCAGCCGATCGCTGAGGCCGTCATCTGGGTGACCAACATCACCGCTGGCCAGCCGGAAGAGCCGATCAAGCATCCGGTCACCACTTGTAAGCTTGTGCTAGGATGTGCTCCTATATAAGGAGAGCCTTGCAGGGAAGACCGGCGACTACTTCCGGCTGCTCACTCCGGGCCAGTACCTTGTCCGTGCCAGCGCCGACGGATATGCCAATGCTGTAAAGCCGGTCAACGTCACCAACGAGGTGCACAACGAGGCCAAGCTCCTCTCGTTCAACCTCACCCCCGTCTTCGACAATCAACCGGAAGCTGATGTAAGGGTTAAGCGCATTGCGTCAAATCCCCCGTCTGTGTGCTCCTGCTTACACAACGACTTCAGTGCATGAGCTAGTTAGCATTCAAGTCACAAATGCTGACTGAACATCGGAGAACTTAAGCACTCTCCCTGGACAGACCGTGAAAACGCTAAAAGAGACTTTTTGGCTCTTGGTTTCTCATTAAAACAGCGGGCTTGACTCTCGGCGCGAGTTAGTCCGCAACGCGAAATGCAACGAGAAGCTCCAATTTCAGTCCAATTGATCCCTCGTAAACACCGAAACACTCGCCCGATGCGCCCGGGGTGTCCTTGATTTCTGTTTCAAAAAAAGCAAGCGATCACAGGACGCTTTCTCGGAACTCGCACTGACAAAAACCGGTTTTTCGAGCTGTTTATTTTCGGGCACGAAAGCGCGTTGCGCTCGGCGGCCATGTCTAGAGTAAGGAAACGACCTTGGGTCCGACAGCAAGTTCGCTTTCCGTTCAGTGTGGGCTATCCCCGCGCACTGTCCACTGTTCGGAATGGCTCAAAATTCAAACGACATCGATCACTTCGCGAGGCGATAAACACAGAACTTCCTGGCGAGAGCATCGAAAACCACGAACCTCCGTCTTTCAATGAAACACGCTTTCAATGCGTTATTTTTCAGAACGTCTTCCAAGACATCGTCGAGGAGGTGGCGAACACAGATCAGGGCAACCCCTACTGAATACGCGGAACTTCACAAGAGGAGCGAGTAACACCCATCACCCTTATGCAGACCATTCCTTCCTTTCGCAGTTAATCCCGATCCCGAATGATCTCTCGAATTTCTATAACCCTGCATAAATCTATGACGTTGTGTGGCTGCGCAGACTGTATAGTAGAAAGCACCGCGGAGCACTTGAAAGACACTGAAATAGCGTCGTCGGAACGGTCGGTGCGCTTATCATCGTCGGTGCACTTCCTCGTAAATGCAACCATGGGCGATCCGTTGGCTGTAGGCCGTCGTCGCCACGTGGCGTCGGAGGCGACAATCGGCCAGTGCGGTCGCTCATCGAACTCCCGTGTGACGTCAGCGAACGAAAAGTGTTCGCACACTCAAATGCCAACGAACGTGACACCGGGTCCAAGAGACACAGACGCATGACAAATCCGGGCTTCCTGAGAGATCTTCCTGAGACCGCGCACAAACACGTGGAGGTGTATACCATGTCCAGACTGCTTCCACCATGTCCACGGTGGGCCTTTAAAACGTAGCTCGAGAGCGGCGGCGCCCATTCCGTGAATGTGTCTGCTCGCTCGTCGAGACGCCTCGGGATGCAGAGTTGTCTTTTCTTTCGCTCATATTCTCGCTCGCGTGGTGCAGCTCCACTCATGTTTGTCATGCCGGAGACTGGCGAATTCATTTGCCGTCCGTCACCAGAGCCAGGAGGCTGCCAGTCGCCCGCTTCTTGCAGCGACTGTCCTACCGTAGTCCTGTGCATTGTGCCCCCGCGTGCCTATTGACACCGGCAACAAGAACTTTATGTCCCGCGTACGTGAATTTTTTTGCTTCTCGCCCAGGATTATTGCTCTCGCTGGTCTTTGCTCCCCTCGCTCCTGATGCAATCATTACGCCGCTCACCCCACCGGTTGAGTTGCCTTGTAACATGCATTCGGGCGCGCGCTTTCGCCCTCTCCTTCTCTCCCGAATAGGAACAGTTTCACCGTAATCGGCGTAGATAACGTGCAGGTCGTCGCTTGGTCATCTTTCGTGTAGCGCAGATGGTGCGGTGGGATGGTGTGGTAAGATGATTTTTGACTTTCTGGGGCGTTGCAACTGTTTAAAAGCCCGAATGCCGGACGCATTATCGCACCGCGGACACTAGTTGGGAGGGTAGTCTGCTTGTGTACGCAAGGGGCTCCCCACTCCTACTCTCCACGTGATAGTGCGGCGGCCGATTGGTTTCGTGCGTGCACTCAGTTCGCGCTCCTCCCCTCATATCTACCTAGATATGAAGGCCACTGAACCATCGGGCTGTTGCAGTTGTATTCTCGTTTCAGCAGCGTTCCGAGATGCTGTCTTGTTTGGCTCGCTCCGGGGTGCGCTCCGCCATCCCACGTCGATGCTTCTCGACGAGCACCGGGCTCGATGCCCACGACCAGATCTCCGACTCGCAGAAGCCCATGGACGAGCAGCAGAACCCCTCTTTCTTCAAGGTATGTCTGGAGGGCCATTATGGTTGACTGACTGAATTCACTTTAAGATGGTGGACTACTACTTCGACAAGGGATCCACTGTGCTGGAGCCCAAGCTCGTTGAAGAGCTCAAGTCCAACTCGATGACCAAGAACGACAAGAAGAACCTCGTTCGCGGAATCCTCGGAGCCATCAAGCCCGTCAACAAGGTTGGCACTCTTGGACCTTCCATTCTCATGCTCTATTCCAGGTCCTCTACATCACCTTCCCCATCCGCCGTGAGAACGGAGAGTATGAGATTATCGAGGCCTGGAGAGCCCAGCACTCCGAGCACCGTACTCCCACCAAGGGTGGTATCCGCTACTCCCTGGACGTGTGCGAAGATGAGGTTAAGGCCTTGTCCGCCCTGATGACCTACAAGTGTGCCGCCGTCGACGTTCCTTTCGGAGGAGCTAAGGGTGGAGTCAAGATCGATCCTCGCAAGTACACCGACTACGAAATCGAGAAGATCACCCGCCGCATCGCCATCGAGTTCTCCAAGAAGGGCTTCCTCGGCCCCGGAGTCGATGTGCCTGCTCCCGACATGGGAACTGGCGAGCGTGAAATGGGATGGATCGCCGATACCTACGCCCAGACCACCGGGCACCAGGACAGAGATGCCTCTGCCTGCATCACCGGAAAGCCGATCGTCGCCGGAGGAATCCACGGACGTGTCTCCGCCACCGGACGTGGTGTCTGGAAGGGACTGGAGGTCTTCATCAACGACCCCGAGTACATGAGCAAGATCGGTCTCAGCACCGGATTCTCCGGAAAGACCTTCATCGTCCAGGGATTCGGAAACGTCGGTCTCCACACCATGCGCTACCTCCACCGCGACGGAGCCATCTGCGTCGGTGTTCAGGAGTACGACTGCGCCATCTACAACCCCAAGGGAATCCACCCCAAGGAGCTCGAGGACTACAAGATCGAGAACGGAACCATTAAGGGATTCCCCGGAGCCGAAACCTTCGAGCCCTTCACCGAGCTTATGTACGAGCAGTGCGATATCCTCATCCCCGCCGCCTGCGAGAAGGTCATCCACAAGGATAACGCCCCGAAGATCAAGGCTAAGGTAGGAGTTGCGAGGTGAAACGTGCCTTTCCACCGGTCCATTTAGATCATCGCTGAGGCCGCCAACGGACCCACCACCCCCGCCGCCGATAAGATCCTCCTCAAGCGCGGAGATTGCCTTATCATCCCCGACATGTTCGTCAACAGTGGTGGTGTGACCGTCTCCTTCTTCGAGTGGCTCAAGAACCTCAACCACGTGAGCTTCGGCCGTCTGACCTTCAAGTACGAGAAGGACTCGAACTACCACCTCCTCGGCT
>JADLIF010003396.1:0-24691 GCA_016648015.1 Steinernema khuongi
TTAGGCCTTAAAACGTCTAAAAATTGCGAATCTCTACCGGAAACCGAACATTTTGTTCGGGGGATGAACTTTATAGTGGTCCCACCACGATACAGGCCGAGTGACAATGTTTCTGCGCCGACTATATCTCTTTTGCCCTTGGGTGTCCCAAATTAAATCTTGTCCTGAATCCCGAACCATCGGGATTCCCGACCCGGCATCCCGTCCCGATCCCGAAGCTTCCGGATTCCCGACCCGAAATCCCGTCCCGATCCCGAAGCTTCGGGATTCCCGACCCGAAATCGGGATCGGGACACAGCTCTGGTCAAACGTCCGTTCGGTCAGATGTCTTTTGGTCACTTGATTTGTACCTTGGAATAGCCGGCCTCTCAACAACGATACACAGTGATGGTCCAGGTGTTGAGCACAAAAGAACAAAGAACAATTTTTCATCACTAATGGTGTTAGCGAGCTTTTGCTCTGAAATTTGACCGGGGACTTTTTCACCTGGGGACTTCTTTTCACGTAACCGGTGCATTTCGCTTGAAGACGCAATTCGTTCGAATGCGGCCACACCGAACCACACACGGTGAAAGGGAAAATTCGCACGTTTGGTCGTCGGTTACGCACCGATGGACGGACACACACTGTCTGACTGTTCTCCTTTATTCTGTAGATGGATTGAACGCACCACGAATTTGTTAAGGGCTACCTAAAGGCCGGACTTAAAATGTTAGAGGGTGACGATACCAATTTACTGAATCGGAATTTACTAACCACCAAACGCTATCGTTCTTATGATCGTTAATTACGAATACAATTAATTCCGCTATTTTGTATGTTATTGAACAAGTTATAGGACTCATCATTCTTGCTAACAAAGCAAGGCGAGAATAACTACCTTTAGACTTTGCGCTGTTCACATTTCCACATTTCTGTTCTCATGGCCACGTCCGCAGCGCTAATGCGGTCTCTAATACATCCCATATGGTCAACTACTTCTTTAGTCGTATGAGTGCCGGCCAGCTCGTAGCGTTCTCCCTTTTCAGACCAATGTATAGTTCCGTAGACCCGGGAACAATCAACGCCTTGCAATGCCTCGCCATTATCCTTATTTTACTTGTTTTTCTCTTAATTGTCAGCTACTACAAGTTACGCTTGGGGAAGTGAGTTTAATCACAGGGATGTTCACAATGACGCCAGGTTTTTAGCCGTGAGTGAATGCAATTCCTACAACGCTTGGTCCTCGTTGCGTAATCTCGTCCTTCGAAATACAAGAATATATATATTTCCACGATTTAATTCTTTATACATTGATGTGCTCCAATCTGTTACCCACCAGGCAATTTAAAGAGGAATCAGTTGTAGAAGACGATTCTATCATGTGCTGTGACGATATTTCACCCTGTTTTCTTTGTGGCTCCATGCGATGAAAGTAGCATAATGCAAGTGTACGTTGACTGTTCCACAACCAAAAACATGTCGGTTGAAATAAGAACCAATTTCCGACCTGTAGATTGAAACGGGGAGCTAGAAAGTTTGGAAGGGCTCCAGGGCATATACACACTCCTTCCATTAGGAGCATATCCGAGAGCGTGCATCGAAATGCCTTTGATAATTAGTAGGGTCACCTAAACGTTAATAACCGTTAGTGCGACCGGCTTCGTAATCTCGGTGTACCCTCAATATCGATTTTTGCAGCTTGCCCTGCCGGAGTTGAAAAGACGTGGGTTCTGGGTTGAGGCGGGCACGCGTTGTTGATAAGGCTGGTCTCTTCCAAATGTTGTGCCCCCAACTGACCATCGTTTTTAGCATTTGATCTTTCTTGTCTAATGCTTACGACGATGTATCCGATTTAGGCGTTACAATAATTATTAGAAATTTTATTATCTATAATGCATAGTCATGTAATACTCGTCCGTTGTGAGAAAAAATGCTACATGGAACAGATAAGGTGTAACTCAACTAGTATCCAAGCGGGTACGAACTGGCTCCTGCTGTCGCTGTAAGGGAATTGTCGTTTTCTCTGATGATGGAAAAGAAATCCCTTCGCCTCGCAATCCCAATGCGGTGCCCAATAGAAGTCAAATAGTCAACAGTGTTCTTTGCCAGGCGTCCGTCGTGAATGATATCTGCGTTCGCGAAGCCCAGTGATGTTTGAGGAGCTGTGATGGCCTCCATTGACGACTGCTTAAAGAATAAAAGGCGTAGCAAGAACGAAGCGATCATGGCCGAATCGTCTAAACCAGATAGGGTCATTTTAATCTGCAATCACAAATCGGTAAGACAGACTGCTTAGCCTTCAATATATACTTTTTGTGATGCCGTATCTACGACCAAAAGAGGTGAGAAGGACGAAACAGGTCGTTTTCCAGCACGAATTTTGTTGTTATTCGCGACGTTGCTCGACTCTTTGTAGTCGAACGCTCGTAGCTGCGTATTCCATACGAATCCAAGAGATTTCGAGATGGTTTCGGATGTGAATCTGAAAATCGATGTAAACAATGGAAAATGTTTGCATTAAAAAAACGTTTCGTGGTAACTTGTGTTTTCAAGGACTGTTGTTGTTTGTGATAGTGGGACAGTCAGAGCTTGCTTTAAACCATTTTTATTTTGCCATCCCATGCTTTTGTCTTACAAATCTGTCGCCGTTGTTGAGGCCGCTATAGCGTTTCCTTTCGAATCGACAATGGTAACACTCAAGGATCCATCCGAACTTCTCTGAACAAACTTGATTACTGACAGCTTTAGAAACTTGGTCTACTTGAGCCTGAACGCGTTCGAATTGGCCATCGTCAAGTGTGCGAGGCCAGCTTCTCACTGCGTTAGCTATGTGTTTGGCGAAGTCTGGAGTAGACATATTCGTCGCAATTTCCTTGACGAGCGAGGAATAGTCCAGATCACCAAGCAAAGGTCGTTGCAGTTCGATTTTTCGCGCTGCTTCTACGAGGTTATGGTAAAGGCGAATGTCTTCGCTTGTGGAGTACTGCTGCAGTTCTAAAAACATGAGTGTGATTTTCCGAAAGCGCACACTGAAAATGATTATATCTGTCAGCTAATCGAATTAGATTAAGGCTTGAAAACTCTTTGTAATCAAATATTTGCTTCTTTCATTTCATCCTTAAACCTTTTTTGTTTTGCATTAATTTGCTTTGATTCTTATCTTTTTACCTGTAACAGCAGCTACTACTGCCTGGGATATTGCGTAGCTGGATGGCGGCGGTGGTCCGCAGAGTCTCATGTTGTGGAAAGAAAACGCGTTGGACATTACTTCATTGTCTTCATAAAAAATCGTTTCGTAATCTTCGAGATCATTTAGCGCTAAGAATGAATCTGAAAGACAGTGTACAGTTACTAAACAATATCGCCAAAATCAAATAGGACTAGAATTTCTCAAAGTTTTATTTTTGTTGTATCGCTCTGTTCTTGTGTGGCGCGCACTTTACCCACACAACTTCTCTCTCACCATTTCTGAACTCATTGACAATGATCTCTCCCATTTCTCCATGATAGAACAAATCGACAGGATCTTCCGCCTCTGCCAACGCCTCGAGCGATTCGGCGTACGTATATCGACGGATGATATCGCCTTCCTTGTACAGTTTTCGGGTTTCAGGGTTAATATACTCCGAGTGCAACTGCTTATTTCCTTTCAGCTTGTGGTAATTCTTCTGGATGACCCGCGCTACTTCGCGTGGAACAGGAAATCCGCGCCGGGAAAGGTCGACCGAAGGTGTAATCAGTTCTGACCAGAAGACTTTACCGCTACCATATCTCTCATACATGCGGTAGAGACCGTTCAAAGTTCCTGGGGTAGCGATAAAGCGAGCGTCAGGAGCGTTTTCTTGCTGTAACAGAGATTGAGATACGGTTGTAGGGGCCGTTGGAAGTGCATCGATCGCTGCGCATTTGTGAGTGGTTCTGAAGATTTAGAGAAAGTACACAGATGAAGTGAACATCTTACGAATTGAACATTGTCGCAATAAAACCTCCGCCGAAAGCGTCGCCGAAGTTTGCAGCATTCACGCAAACGACAGTGGCAATCATTGCGTCCACAGCATTTCCCCCACGGATGAGCACCGATCTGAAACAAAAATATTGTGATTGCTACTATAGGTAATCGCGGTCGCAGTTATTTTTCCAGTTTAAAATTGGCATAATGAGCTTGAAGACAGGTATAATAATTCTATTACCATTGATTTGCCCGAAAATGGTGGTAATACCAGAAAATAAGAATTACTTAACTTCAGGGTTGCGTTATCTCATATCTAACGAAAAACTGCCCCACGCCAACAAGGCTTGTCTCCACCCTTCCCCACATTTACCTTCCGATTTCGCTGCATGTTTGATCGTTCGAAACAACGGCAGATCGTTGAAATTTTCCTATAGGGATATGCTCGGTAGCAGTTGATAGCGGACTTTCTGATGTTGGAGTAGTCGGTGCATCCGTGCTGGTTGAAGCTGTAGCGGGCGAAGTAGTAAACGTTCGTCCGGATGTTGTTGGTAGTGTGGCTACTGTTGTTGGTCTTGTTGTAGGAGGTTTTGATGAAGATAATAACAGCGACACATTTCGAGCTGCAGCTGTCTAGAAAGGTGAAAATGTATTTGATCTTGTAGTCTGCGGTTTCAAGTTTGCACTTTTAATCATTAATCATTTTTTTCATCATTTGAAGTGCCTATGTCCATTAAATTTTCCTATCTTTTGTTTTGAAATGTTGCGTAAAACCGTAAAACATACCGATTTTAAGTTATCTCTTGTCATAATAACACCGAAGAAGAAAAACAGCAAGCAAATAATGAGAACAGACTGTACTACAACCAGGATCCATGGCAGATCTCCACTGAAAAAACAATTATTGGAAATAAAGTATAACGCACACAACAGTAAACCCACTTAGCTTTCAGATTAGACATGTGCAACCTGGACACCGAACGGTCCTTCTTGGAGTTCGGGATCTGAATGACGTGCACCATGACGGGTGGACTCTCCTGGCAAAAAGGACTTGATCGCACGTGTCGAATGGTTACATTCGCATCACTTACCGATCGGTCCTTCTCGTCAGCGAAGTGCGAAGATCGCCGCTTCCCGTCGAAATATTCGTAAAACGGCTCTTCGGAGGCGCTCATCGTCGTTGTCGTGAACCGAGGTGGAGAGGCGCAGTAGCCGTGCGCGTACAAACGTTCAACTAATTAAGTGCGAACAACGCGCGACGATCAAATAAAGTGCTCTTGAAAGGAGTTAGTCGGCCGATGGACACTCTTCAAGAGCTTGTACGAGCTCTTCGCGGCCCGACATCCATCGTCTAAAGGCTTCCGCCCGCGAAAAAAGCGCGAACAGCGCCGTGTTTACTTCTGCGTTGCGTGTGCGGCACTTGACCTTGCCGTCGAGATTGCATCTTCTGCGGAAATGTTAATCATCAAAGTGCTTTAGGGCTTAATTGTTTTTCGTTGCTAACGGGTTTCGCAACACTCAGTACCACTACAAAGTACCCGAATTCGTCTTGCTGATAAGCTGGTAAGCATAAAATATTACCAAAAGCTCAATTGTATAAATTGTTATCCAGACACTTTGGCAAAGACAGTGGTCTGTTGACAGAAATAGAGAGTCCTCACCATCTTTTGTGACCGCAGCTGGTAGAGCGTAACAACACTTCTACAAATATACAAAAATATCGGACATCTGTCAGCTGCCCGGGTACAACCATATTTATATGATGGATTTCCGGAGCCCGAAGATCTTAATGGACCTAAAAATGACTGAATAATACAAGAACGACCGAAACAAGGCGAACACGAAGGAATAAAGGGTGAACTTTAAGTTTCACGCATATGCCCAATATACAAGACGTACTACCTCCTCAAACCTAGAGACTGGGAATTGCTGCTACTTGCAGTGTAGGATACGTGGGGCATCTTGCTGCATAGCTCAATTGGTAATGTGTTTGACAGGTCTACAGAATGTCGGAGGTTCGACACCCGATGGCCGTATAGGCTACGTATAGGCCGTATAGGTCTTTTATTCGTTTGTCTCAATCAATATATAGCGAATAATAAAGAAACTCTTTTCCTTATCTTTTCATGGAAGTGAATGCCGCACTTGCGCATCGCTGCGTACCATTTACTTTCGTTTTCATTGGTTTAAAAAACACAAACAAGTTCCAAAAAACATCTGCGTCGATACTGCTACTAACCTAATCTCTTAGTGACCGTTGACAGGCTCCACCTCTTTTTCCTTTGTCGATGGGACAATATACATTTGAATATTCTGTGACTGGCAATTTCCTTGTAGGGATTTTCGCAAAGCTAGCAACTAAATTGCAGTCGAATTCGCAACACTAGTCCGGTTAAGTGAATAATTACATTTTATTGCGATTCTAAATGTCAGCAAAAGAATGAGCAATTTAATGAACAGATGTCCCAGGAATTCAACCTGTTTTAAGTTCCATTCTTATGTGCAGTCTCTTCCTTTCAATATACAATTTTTTTTATTTACATGACCTGCTAAGCAGTTTTGGCACTTTGAGATACAGGCAAGAGGGAAATCTTCTTTCTTAACTCTTTGCCTGTTCTCGTCAGCTACGGACGGGTTCGCGGACACAGTCGTCACTTCCCGATAGTTAGCATGTGAATTCCGCACACTTTCACACAGCAGAAACCTGGATTAATCAGATTGTGCGGCGAGGCCATTTGCGCAGGAAGCGAACGTGAAATTCTCTAGGTCGTTCTTGTTCACCGACTCAAGTTCCGCACGCGCGAATGAGCCTTTTTATAGTATAACCTTAGCGTGGACTGGCGCGACTCATTATATCTTGTTGCGTTGCTTATGTCACTTCGTTACAAGCGGGCATTTAGAGATGTTTAATTGTACCGAACCAGCCAAAGGAACAAATTGCACCTGTTGCGCAATACTTATCCTAATCTTCGTCGGCGCGTTGTCAATCTTGGTATTTACGCTACTCAAGATAACATGCGACTGGATTGATAAGAAATGCCGAACATGCACTTACCAGTAAATCGTTACTGTCTTATTGCTGCTATATCAACCGCTTTAGAAATCGAAACGCCCGACGTGTCCAACATGAGCCTCCGATCCAGTCTGATTTCAATACTTCCGTCCAGCGAGATCCTGTCCACGGATACTATTGAAGAGAGAAATTGCATGAATACTGCGTCTTTTGTTTCAAGATTGCTAGATAAGTGGTTGGAATAAACATTGTTAACGTTAGAAGTGTTGGCGTTAATTGGAAACATCGGGCCACGTGAAGACTCATTCGAGGACTCGATATCCATAAAAGGTAGAGAAAAAGGGGGATGGTGAGTAAACTTTGATATGTCTTCGTTGTCATTGAGTTAAAATGCCGTTTTCCCTATGATTTTTGTTTGATCTCATGAGTGGGAGAACAACTTCATTTACTATCGGTCACATGAAGGCTTTTGTCAATTAACTGTTCAATTGTCGTGTAACCACAACTTATTTTGAAACTTTGTCACATGATCACTTCGCCGTGCTCTCTATCCGTCGGAGAAAACCTCCGCCGGAGAATCTGTCCGCCGGAGAAAACATCCCGCGGAGAAAACGTCTGGTCACGCTACTTTGGTGTGTTGCGCATTCTGTTTGTTTTGCTCCCATGACCGCGGTCTTCCTGATGCCTTTTTACTTGAAGCTCCACCCATCGAACCGTAAAACTGGCAGATGCATTTGGAAGATGCCGTTGGGTAGACTGCGTCTTTCGACCAGTTTGAGGACTGCATCTTGTGATTCAAATCTGCTCAGAGGTCCTATTGCTTCGAGATTCGTCCGCTTTCAGGTCTTTTGTTTTCAGACTTTTAAGAGAAAATTTACTTCTTGCGTCGGTACGCTTGTTTATAGTTGGGATAAGAGCCTACTCTTCCTTCTTCTCTCTAAATTTCAAAATTCTGCCCTTTTACCAGTGAATGCGACGAGTCGGTGAGTCGGATGGGAAAGAATAAATGAGAATCGAACCTGGAACGGTGTATGACTGTCCCTTCTCAACTGTCCCATTGGTCTTCCCAGTCGAACAAAAAGTGATTTGAGAAATGCGACATGGGAATCGCTGCAAGACAGCGATTCACATCAGTATCTTCCATCCAAATCGCTTTACTGCCTTCTACGTCGTTTCATTAACGAAATCTGCTACTAGGATTCCGTCAAACCATCAAGTAACCGTTTAAGCAACGTCTAAGAGTAACGTATAAAATAAAGTCGTGCTATATCAGTTACAATGGCTTTAAGATACTGGTGATAACAACGTCAAAATCGGAAAGACTTCTTGTTTGTCTATGGAGGTAACGTAATCCTTCCATTATGTGTGCTATGTTAATAGAACCTCCATCGGAAACAGAGATGAGGAACATCTGGCTCACGCGCTGTGTTCGCGCAAATGGCGAGACACTGCAGACAAAGAATGGAGATGGCAGGCAAACTTCGGGCCATTCCATGACAACATCTTACCGCCACCCTCACTGAATTCAAATTCGGTTTTTCTTGTGCCAAAGAACGATGACATTTGAGGACGGTAATAAGCAAGCTTTCTCTAATTAACTGCTTCATTGACGACATTTGATTGCCGAGTGAGCACAACTTATCTTGGACACGCTGCCACCCGGGCTGTTTTCCATGCCTTTTTTTGCTTTGTGTACTTTATGACATCATTGAAGCGTTCGCGGGCGCGCACTTCTTCTTCTCCCTTCCAGAGCACCGCCCATCACAGTAAGATGGGCAGCTGCGAAATTTCGAAGATGCCGTGTGGTGTGTGCCTTAGATTGCCTATTTTGATCGTTCCCAGTGTCCCCAGACGAGGGATGATGCTCACAGGGTGGCGGAGCCACAAACTCCTGTGTTCAACGAATTTGATTAGTGCAACTATAAATGCAGTTGCTGGGGGTGATACTAAGGTGTTGCTATGTGTGTTTGACTTTTCTCCCGCGCGTGGCGTTTTTCGTAAACTGCAAACTAATGTATCAACTGATTTAGAAACAACCATAATGATGTTCGAAACTTTCGAAAACAATGGCCACATTTTGGGCCCAATTCTGGTCATCCTGATCCTCTTCTGTTATGTGGGATTCCAGGCTTTCTGCGCTACTCAGTAAGTATGCCGTCTCATCCCCCACAGACAATTTTGCTTTAGCGCGCATCAGGTATTTCCTGTACAGGACAATAACGCCGCTGTTCGCATGGAAGGTGGTCTTCCGCAAGGTGCCCCCGTTCAGGACGACTTTCCGTACGATGTTCTTGCCTACGCGGCGCTCTACTAGGCGGAGAAGCGACAGTCCACGGCTGAAGGATGCCTTCGTTCATGTTTCACTTTAGTATTTGGAAATAAATGTTATTTTTACATGTGGTGTTAGATGTACAGTGGTACAGTTCGACAGCACTGTGTGATAGGGTCTCAGGATATACAACTGTTCGGTAGCCAATGCTCGTGCTGGATAAACTCAAAGTCTCATGGATGACAGTGGAGTACACAGTGAATACGTGTTGGCGTTACTCAGATCACAATTCTTTATTGTGTTTTTGCCAATATGATGTCATGAGTGGCTTTTCGGTCTAGATCGTCGGCTATCAAAAGGAAAAAAATAGATGTTTTAAAAAAATGGATGTTTACGGAGGAAGCAGTGCCAGTGAAGGAATGCGGTCATAAGAACATCTCTAATGTAAAAAAGCGCTTTAGAGAGAGAGAGAGAGTTATTTTCGTTTGCTACAAAGACTCACCATTTTAGGTGGACATTATCAGTTGAGTTCCACATGGCTTTCACCGATATTTTCGATTTCGACGTTTCCATTGTTTCCGAGACATGCAATCCCTTTTTATTGGCTCTCACGACGAACATGCGGCTGTTGGAATTATGACTTTGAGCCTTAATCGACTTTCGAATAGTACACTGCATGTGTGTAACTAGAGATTACCTTTCGCGCGCATTTCAGTTCCCTCAAAGGTGTCTGCGACTACATTTGGTTCAAAGTGCGTTGACTGTCTTCCGACATGCACAGAGGAGTGAAGGAAGAAGTGTTAAAGTGCGTTAACTGTTTCCCGAGCTCATTTGTCTCCGTTGCGCGGTAAAACGGCGTAAACACAGCAGAGGAGACGCTGACCGAGGTCAACTGCTTGTCTACGTAGGATGTGTAGGAAACTCTTCTTGGTGGAAGAGAGGTCCTGTATCCATTTAAACCACTTAACAGTGCCCTTTGAGTGACGAATTGTCATCATGTACTCTGCCGAACCGAAAGTTGCTCACACGGAGCCAAGTCATGAGCGCCGTTTATTGACTTGGCTCGTAGGTGCACTGTTCAAGAGATTAGTCCGTCTGCGTCGAACAGTACGTTAAAGTTGACGGCTGTCTCGCGCCGCGCAAAAATCGATGAGGAAAACAGCGTGTGCCGATTGGACGTCGGCGCACGAGACCATGACGTAAATGCTGAGGGAGCGATGTTGACTGGTCGGGAGTGGTTTTTTGCGTAGAAAATAACAAGGATATGGTAGTCCATAGAAAGCCCGGATGCTACCTTAACAGATGCAAGTAGAACTATATATTTATGTTAAGTAACCATCAAAAGCTTAGCCGCTAGTCACATGAGTGTGGTCGGTGAGCATTGCTACCATTTGTGTTAGTGCATGAGAAGACGTCGACTTGCTGAGAGTAAGCTTTGTTTGAAACGAATGACGTTAATTCATTATCAATAGTATTATCCGGCTGCTAAATTAGTTATCTTTTCATAGTGCTCAAGGACAGTGTGCCGGTTGATATTGAGGGGTGTTTTGAGTGACACAAAGAGCAGTGTGGAGGGCAACTATCTGCCGTATTAGCCTCCCGTGCGCCATACAATGCTCGTATGCGGAAGGCAGAAGGTGACTTGCTGGGCGTCCTTATATTCTCGGAAGCATGAGCCCCTGCAAAGCTCGTAAATGACTGATTCCTAGATTTATTGATTGACCAAGATCGCTGAATTAGTTGGCGAAAAGCTATCGAAGAAACTTATCACTGTTTACAGTAGATCTTTACGTGCCAATGTTCTTTCACAGTTGCATACGATGGCTCATGTGTCATTATCAACGTCATGGTTAACGATAATTTAAGCTCTGCTGTAGTGTAAACAGGAATCAAGAACTAATTGGCATCCCTAGAGTCGGTCATTAGGACACTTTTAGAACACCCATGAGGCCTAATTAAAATGTTTACCTTACTCAATGTTTCACATCATCACAGGAATCGGAAAATGTGTGAAAATATACCCGGTTTTGATATCTTGCAGCATTGACCTGAATTGTGGTGTTTGTATGTGGATTGCTGCAGTATCAGTAGAAATATGCAATAGAAATAGCTGCAGTATGTTTCACCCCTCAATGAGGGTGAGAGTGTCCAATACTACGGATGGAAGAGGGCATCCGTTTCTTTATGTGGAATTTACAATGGCCGTACCAAAAATATCAACGTAGTAT
The DNA here is from genome assembly GCA_016648015.1 of Steinernema khuongi. Lineage (NCBI taxonomy): Eukaryota > Metazoa > Nematoda > Chromadorea > Rhabditida > Steinernematidae > Steinernema > Steinernema khuongi. Next base: position 11,442 of record JADLIF010003396.1, read on the forward strand.
GGAAAAGAGGTCTTTGACAAAAATGTCTGCGATTAACATATTTGATGCCTCCGATTGGCGCGAAGGGGAAGACGCGCAGCTGGGAACATAGCTGTTCGACGTTGCTTCACGAAGCGGTTAGTGAGGACAAAGTTCAAATCCAGTACTTTTATAATGTAATGTCTCTTGCATTCATTTCCTTGCCTTTTGTAATGTCGTAGTATCTGACTTTTGGGCTTTAAGTTCTGCAAAGGAAGTCGACACCGATCACTTAATCTAATGATCTGTTCAACTGCCCTTACTTGGCTCAATTATCGGAAAATTACGCAATTGCGCAAGAGGTAGGGTGCAGGCGACATTACGAAGTTAAAACCGACGCAATTCCGTGGTTTCTGGAAAACGAATTAAAAGTGACGATTAGATACCCATTATCGGCGGAAATTAGGAGACATATTTAACGCCCGCTGCCCACGGATTTGTGAATTATGAAATGCGGAAGTCGTTGAAAATGAATAAAATAAGGCGAAATGACATTTGTTAAAACAAACAACACACGCCTTCAAGATCTTCAGAAAATTCTGTTTTTGTTTCAGAGAAAATCTTGTTGGCTACAGTCATGAAAGGAATAAAGGGATTTCTTCGGAGCCACATTAATGAGCATTACTGCCACCCACTTGGATAGTGATAAGCTGAAAAAAAACTTTCTTCTCTGCTTAGCCGGATAATGACATACTTAGTCGTCCATAAAGCCACATGCTGACTTAAATGATACCGACCATATTTTACCTATTGTTGGATATATTGTATCGGCGATGCAGAAGGAGACAAATACCTACCGTAATTCCGGAAGTTTTGAAGATTATTTTTCAAATGTTCTCTAAACTTATGCACTCTTGTTTCGTTTCTTCCCCAATGTACGCCATAATTTATTATTGCGTTTGACAAGGACAGTTTTATTTATTCGATATCACTTAACAGTTGAAGAGGTTTAGATTGTTAGGTACAACCATTTCGTCTCGATTTTCATCAGCCGTCGTATAGACGATAATGAACGGAACGTCCTCATCAATTTCAGGAAGGTTGGAACATCTGCAATTTTTTTAATATTAAAAAGAAATGAACTAGCTTACTGTAGTGAAACGTAAATCGTGAAGAGGAGAAGAGCCACAAGCGAGTAGGCTGCGATGACAGCGCCAGTGATCGTTGCAATTTCCCATATGATATAAGCAGCCATACCGAGGGAGGTAGACGAATGCCGGAGCCCTGAAAAGTGAATCGTATATTGCTAGGTATTTACGCACAAATTTTTTATACGCCACGCTCCGCCCACCCTTAGATTGTGCGTTTTCGCACGACTTCTACGGAAACAAAAAGCGAAACAATGTTTAAAAAAAGCAAAATCTAATTAAACTTGATTGGGTGAGGAGACAGACGGAAGGATTGGCGATGGAAAGGAGGATCCCGGCAATTAGATGTCTCAAAGATGGTGTCCAATTATGTCCAAGTAAAACGGTTTGAAGTTTGGAACACACAGATCAGCGGGTAGAACAAATAAGCCAGAAAGAGCGCGAACAGGGAAATATTACAACAATATATGAACGTTTTTAAAATCGTATTCAATTTTCCAACAAGCTACCGTTGCCCGGGTTACCCACTCTTTAAAAATAGGAGACATCGCTAAATTCGATGGTTTGGCCGGGTTTGAAGCTTGTACACAGAACGTTTCCGAAAACCGAAGGAAAGCTAATGGAATTGTTTTAAGCAGTGTCTTTTTTTTGCTAAAATTAACTGGGGTGGTTCATGGTGAGCGGTTTTATCTTCAATTAAAACATTTGAGTCAAAGATCAAACTAAACAGTTTATGGTGTCCTACAGACTGTTCCTGTTTCCGGTGGATATTTCGTGTATCAGTTGCCGAAGGGATTTTGAGAAAAAAGAGGACACTTCCGGCAAAGAATCGCACGCATTTGCCGCTTACGTCGATGACGTCAGTGAAGCAGGTCGTGAATTCTTTAGCTACAAAAGATTTGTCATAGCAGCTTTATAACAGTTTTCAGTTTGATCTTTCCGAAGAGGCAGAGACATTGCTATAGTTTGTATTTCTATGCTACTGAAACGTATGCTCGAAGTGGCTGAACAGGACAGAACACGTGAAGCTTGATGCTGTACAACGATGAAAGATTTGCGGATCGAGGCCCATCTTTATTGATCGCATGGTCATCGGCGAAACTGAAAACCCCCTTTAGCTGTGATGCATGGTCGCCACGACCGGGACTATATCGCCGCCGCATCTCTTTTTTCCTTTGCGCGGTACCGTAGTCTGTTTATCGCCCGATGACACACGGCGCGTCGGCTGCCACAGCGGCGGCAATGACTAATCAATGGCGATGGTGAGGAGAGCGGAGTGATTCGGCGCGGAGGAAGTTGATAGACAATTCTCGGAACACTAACAAAAGAAAGATTTACGAAACACATTTATGGAAGACACAGTAGAGTTTTGCATCAACAAGTGATAAGCTCCAAACGCACACAAACTTTTTTCCCACTAAAAACGGTTTAGGTGAAAAGAAACTTGCGATTTACAGACAAAGGTTTCTCCTGGGAGAGTATTATCTATTGTTGTTCCCAACGCACAAAACAAGACGTGCCAGTTCCTTTCAGAACTACATTATTGGCCTATATGTCGTTTGGTCACCGGGTCATTATTTTTTTGGTGGACGACGGAGTGAAAAAGTCGCAAAAGCATAAATGTCATAAATTTTGTCGCTCCTTTCTGTTGTGGTTGCCTGTGTCTGGCTCTGCTCCAGCATGTTCCAACAAAGGTAATGTTTGCATGAGTCATGTGCAGCGCGAATAATTGTCTGAATATGTGAACTCATCCGTTCAATAATAGCAAAGGCAACACAGCGAATTGCACTGCAGCGAGCCGAGGCTCTCGTCTTAGAGTGCGTTCTTCCGTGGCTATGTCATCCCTTTTGCTTCTTCTTTTGTTAGCATCACGATCTCTGCTGCTTTGTGTGCTTATTCGACTGTAAGTTGGTCTACTGCAGGTGATTGGCAACCAATTCATTTACCTCAATTTCAGATTTATAGTGATTATGAAGTACTTTCTAGCGGTAGTGAAAAAGGGACGATAAAAGCAGCCACGTATAACATGGTGCTGCTTGTTTGAAGCATCTCCTCACCAGTTATTCTACACGAAAATGTACAGAACAATATCCTGTTGATTACGACATGTATTGTGTTTTAAATATCAGTTTTGTACTTCGTTTCTATCTGTGTTACAACATCTATATCCTACAGTATCTCATCGCGATGATAAGGGTACTCAGCATCGCAACAAGTGAACACTTTCGAAACACGTTCTTGCGTCCATTTCACAGGAAAACTCATTTGAGAACTTGTTTTTCCGAGCGCAAAAGCGAGTTCTACAGTTCGTGATACACACCCACCGCTTATGCGAAGAAATGTTTAGAGGAATAAAACTTGAAGATTACCTTTCCACTTTTCCAAATACTGCAGAAGACAGATTATCTCCTTATGCAATAGATGACATGTATCATTTGTCATTATTCACCTGTGCGTCGCAATTATCGAACGATAATAAGGCATTGAAGAGCATTTGTTCTTAAAATTGTCCTACTACGTGGCTGCTTCGGATTCTTCACAGCTTTCTGTGATGCCAAGTATGATCACACTTATTTCCAGCTAGCAATTTATAGCTGACTTTAGAGCAAACGAAAACGCCCAAGAAAGTTACCCATTCCACCGTCCTGCGCATCGTCAAGTCTCAGTAAAGGACATATCAATTACGTCTCTCATAAACAAAACTTTTCAGATCACCGGCATGTAACTTGGGCTTTTGCTTCTTCAAATTCGCCGCTCCTTTCTTAAAATCGATTGAGGACCTGGTCTTCGACGGAATCCTCTTACACAACCTCTATACAACCGGTCTCTGTTGATTGGGTTTCCGTGTGTGCAAATCCTCGTCAGGCACTGCTGTAGACGATATATGGTTGTCACTTTGCCATTTCATCCATTGTATGATTCAACAAGTATGGTAAAAAAATTGAAGGCAACACAGTGGACCAAAGAACACAAACCAGCGGATTAATACGTTGTGTCTCACAATATGAAATGACTTAGAAGTTTGTTTGTTTTCTGAAAACTCGAAGATCGACAGATTCCCAGGTCATCGCCAGAGCCATGTAGCAAGATCGCAGGAATTGTGTAGTCCGACCACCATGTAAAGCCCTGCTCGATAAGGCTCTTTGTTTTTGCATTAATTAAGTCAACGTTCTGTCCCCGTAGTGAGTGGATCTCTTTGATGATCGTAAACATTGTGATGATCGATCCCTGTGATGTTCCCCCTTCAAAGACCGAATGCTTACGGGACGCAATGCTTCTACGCCGCACTTGGTTTAAGCGTGTCATTTGTAAAACGCATCTTATTAAACTTTCCTTTGATTGCCCTACTGATAAAGACCGTTCATGGTGCTCAGCAAAATTCTGTTCCAGACGACAAAGTTCCCTTTCGTCTTCTCGAACGTTGGACGCTACTCATCAAGCGTGGTACGCGTTGCGAACAGTTTTTTTGCGTCGGAACTGATGGCGCCTGTGGGTGGGCGGGAACCGAGTATCCTTTGTCGGCGGTTGAGGCGGATCACGTTCGCCCCCGGATGAGATCATCGGCGAGGCGGACGATCGCGGAGGCTCTTCCTTATTTCGATGCATTTCGATTGACCGTCGCGGTGGTTGACCGTCGCTCACCTGCACTGCTCGAAGTTACCTAAAGGTGTACTGCTTTCAGAGTATCTCGCATCACTGGATACAACAACGATGGTGTTCAACTCCGGTAGTCTTCCAAGTGTGCGCGAAGAAGCACCCCAGAGGTAAGCACCGTCCCTTCCCACCTTTAGCCAATTCCGATTACTTGCAGTGTCATCTACTCTCTGATCGTCGTCCCTCTTGTGCTGGGAGTGATTGGAGTCCTTATCTGGATGGCAGCGCAGATTTATAATTGGTAATACTTTAGCTGAACATAATTGTATAACACTCACCACTTAGGTTCTTCAATCAAACGCTCACTTATTTTCGCGGACTGCCAGCCCAAAAGATGAGCGACATTGTGGACGACGACGTGTCCCCATGTGTGGCCATTCAGATCGAGAACAACGGTGGATTTCCCTTGGATGTTGATCAGACAGCCTTTTTCACGTATGACTCTGACATCAGCGTCAAAGGTTCTCTGCTCTCCGACATCGAGGAGGAACCAAGCGATGACGTTGTGACTCTGTCGAAACAGATCTCGGAAGAGCAGGACGAAACTGCGATCGGGATGGATCTCGAAGAAACAAACGTTGTCGGAGCGGATCTCGGAGGACAGACCCATGCTGTGACCCATTCTACACACGATCTGTCAATGGTAAAGCAGACCACTATCGGAAAAAAGACATAAACTGTTAAGGTTCATGTTCCTGCCCATGGAAGTGAAATTCACATCAGTGAAGTCACTCTTACGATCGGAGCTGCTGTCGACCTTAACACTGCGAACGGTGGAGATCCAGAGGATGGCGAGGATGGCGAGAATATCGACAACAAGCGCATTACTGATGACGGCCACAATGATTGAAAGAAGTAAATAGTCGTCGTGATATCCGTCTAATTGTATTAATTCATATAATCATATAACCAGTTCATTCATTTATATATCATATAAACTTTCTTGTAATATTCGTTGTCTTAGTACTGAGATCGTTGTGGGAATTGACAGTGCTACCGTTGTTTGAATGTTCGACGATACACCTTTGTCGTTTTATTGTCTTGTCAGTAGCTCAAAGCTCACAGAGTGGGGATATCTTTTATACGAGCTCGCAAAAGATTAGCTCGTGCGGACTTAATCCATCTAAATAGCGTAATTCTCAGTATCCATGTTGACGTAGGTGCCTTCGCGAAGGTTCTTTATAATTGTTCCGTCGATTCTCTTACGAAAGGTTGCTCAGTGTGGCGAAGTGAGAAGGAAGTAGTTTTGAAAGATGAACAGCACCGGTGAGATCGCTTTAGTTGCAGTGATCGTAGTCCTTTCTCCCTTTACAGAATATGATAAGTTGTACGAAGAAGGTTTAGCACCTGCGATGGCTTTTTTGATGGTGGTACCTCTCTTTGTGATCATTGGTCTTCTGATGAGCTACATAGAATATCGCATACGTATGAGCATAATAGGATTTGAAGAGGCTAAAAAAATGCTTTTCAGAATCTGCGACCTGGAAATCCAAATTGTGGGATTGTACCACATCTTTCAGTTGCCACTTCCTGGTGAGGCGCATCTCGATGCGCTCGAGGAGGAGACGACCGATCCGTCAAACGCTTAAGGGGTTTCTATGAGATCGACTACTTCGAGACAGTGCAATGAACAATCGTCGTCTCTAGCAATTATGATATATCGATATGTTAAAGTTTTTAAATAAAAACGTTCGAAATGAATAAAATATTCGTAGTAAGTCATTGCACTATTTTTTATGAGCGTCAGTCAATGCTTGTTTGGGCGCAGTTTCTCAGTCGTTACTTGAGTGGCATGGGAAGGCCTAAATCAAGGAAAAACCCATTATTTGATGTGCGACCATAAGGCGGACCATTTGTTTATCTTTGGCATTGCGTTGACAAAGTCAATTCCTTTGAAGTCTATGTTCGTTACTGTTGTTTGTGCGGCACGTTTGAGACGCGAACTAATTAACGACCGTACGCGCGTTGACTTAGGGGGCGTGTCCGGACGGGCATTCAAAGACGTCACCGCCTTTCGTTTCAATTGATTCACGTAGGAAATCTTCTTCAACATATTGGCAACGCAGAAGATGGTTTCCGATTCTCTAAGTCCGTAAGTTGCTCCCTTTCTACTGGTTTTACATGATCCTAGATGAATCGATCGCTGAATACATGCATCTTGTCCCCGTCTGTGCCTTTCTTCTACTCGGATTGTTGGCTGCCCTCGTGTTTGCAGCCTATTTCACGAATAGGGAGAAGCTGGAAGAGTTGAGGTAAAATTCAGCACGTGTCTCAAGAAAGTTAATGAAACTAACATTAAGAGTCTACCGTCTCCACTTCTTCTTCGCCAAGATGACGAATGCCCACAGAGTGTTTCTTGGTCCAGAAGCCATGGCGCAAACGCAAGCAGCTCGCAACGCGGCGCTGCCTCCACCTTCGTACGAGGAATCTGCAGTTTAGTGCCCATATCAAAGGGCCACCGAACATAATTTGCACTTGTTTGTGTTTTTATCCTATTCGTGCTAACTGTATGCTGATTGTGTTTTGATTATTATGTTTGGTGTATCGATTAAACAGAATAAAGTTCATGTATCTGGATGTCGTAGTTGTTTGTGGTCATCGATTCTGCTTTCACTTCTTCCACCAGTTTTGGGGTAAACTAAACAACTCATATAACGTTTTACGGTTCCCACCAGAGGGAAGCAGTTTTGCTCACCCCTTCAGACGCCACCAATAAATTTTGCATATCGCATAAAAGAGAACCATAAACTGTTCTGTACTGTTCGTGGGCTTGAGGACAACAGTCAAACTGTGCAAATTTTTCCTTGGATTTACTCGTGGTTTTTGTATATTTTGTTTGAAATTTACAACAGTTTTATTTCGTAACGAAGCATCCGACGACTCAATGGTGCGCGTAGGCGACACACGGCCGTCGACCTTTGTAAAGTCGAAGCTGCATGACGTCGCTTGCAGACGGTCCTGTCAGCCTCTTGCCGCTCTGCAGCGGCCGCGGCCTATCGCTCGCGCCACTGTGGCGGCGTGATCTTCTTTTTTTTTGCAATTTGCATTTTAGTGTAGACGTGCTCGCGCCAGCGCCATGAACTGTTTTGCATTTTGCCTTTTTTACGACAAAGAGAGATGGCGGAGAATTTTGTGGGGGCAAAAAAGCAGGGTAAAAGTGCAATAATGATTTATCCCGTTCCCAGAGTGGATGAACTGTCCACTTCCCAGAGCGGATGCATAATAAATCTGACTCACAGAACGGACGGACTGGCCGATTCCCGGAATGGGTCATCGGTCCGATTCCTAAAATTGATGATTTGTCCCGTTCCCACGGTGGATGAACTGTCCAGTTAATAAACTGTGTGATTCCTAGAATGGATGGACTGAACGAGTCACCTTGGGAACGTTAACTGGATATCATGTGGAACTTTGATTGTTTAGCGGGGGCAGAGGGAAGATTCATTTGATAACTCAATTTGCCAATTCTTACCAGAACAAGCTAGTACATCAGAATTCGCAACAGTGTCGGAGATGGTGACATGGTTACATATATGTATAACCAAGAAACGTCCCCTTAGATACTTTTCTTGGAATTTCCAATGCCTTACAGTTCCGATTTTTGCAACAAAATATGTATTCAAAATGTTAAACAGAGAGCGCGGCTATTTTGTGGCGTTGCGGATTTGTTTTGGAAAGATCACCAGCTGAAATGTGGCTCGCGCGGAAAACGTTCTGTCTTGCCGTGTAGGAAGCTTTATCTTCGTTTCGCTATTTTCTTCTGTGCTTCCCTGCGTGTTCTGGCCACTAATTTGACTTCGCTATGTCACATTTATCCTCGCAGTGGCCAACCGTATCCGTGAAATTGTCTTTCTTTCCGTGCTTATAAGACAAAGCCTAAAATTTATCAAAAATTTCGATCACGTGAGGGAGGAGTATCCTCCCCGTACAGAATTTTGAACAGTTCCCGCCCAATTGACAGCCTATTTCACGCATGGTCGCTAGAGACAGCATCACTGACCTGTCGGGGGCCGCGACCCCGATCGTCTCTCACTCGTCTCTCCCAGGCCTTAACGTTTTGTACATTGATTTTTTAAATTCATCTACTTTGAAATTGAGCAACGAAATCATAGCATTTTCTGCATCACGGCAACGACTTTTCTTTTCTGTTTCCTTAAAAGATACATCGTCGCCCTTTGTAAGTGTTCGAGATTGACATCAGCGGATTTGTAACAAACGCGCTTCGCGAATCACACCCCCATCTTTTTACCTTTCAGGGTTAACCGTACTACATCCTTTGTCTCGAAAATGGTCTTCGATCGTTTTGCGCATCACAGTCAAGAATTGCAAGACGACTTCAGACGCCGCGGCATCGACCTCCAAGGACGCGGATTCGTTGCGCCTCTCTTACCGACGTATGAGGCGCTCATGATTCCTTCAGCAGTTTTTCTATTTAGCCAAAGCCCGCTGGTCACCCAGGTACTCATCGACGGGACAGTCCTGATTTTCCTCGCGCTGGCTCTCGTCCTTTCCTTCTTACTCTACACGTGCTGTATGCATGGGTGATCGACAATCTCAATTATCCTTTTACAACCTATATTTCAGGGTTTTCATTCACCAGCGTCTCTTAAAGAAGCGCAAGGAAAAGAACGAGGCTTCCATCGCGCTCAACGAAACACCGCAATGGCCCACTACTTCCGCTGTCTACAACAACGCTTGTTACCCCGCTACTTTGCCCTCTGACCTTATCCCGACCTCGCTTGTTGGCCCCTGTGGACCGCAAATCATGATTCATCCCCGGCCCCATGACCAAACTACGGAGAAATCGGCAGCGGAACTGAACCTGCGCAACGAGCTCATGGTTTGCCTGGACACTTCGGACGATCACACCCACGATGAGAAGCTCCGTTTTCACATCAAGCTCGCCGACGACGACAACATTATCGACGACCCCAACTGCAATGAGTATAGAACTGTGTGATTCTAATCAGATCGAGGGATCTTTTCTCCTTTCCTGCTTTTTAATGCCTTAATAATTGTTCTCTCTATCGCATATTTAACTCTTTGCTGTAATTTGATAATTCCCTCGTTATCATAATAAATGTTGCTTAATCTACAGATGTGTGTAATATCGTGTCTGCCTTTGTGACTTCATGAAACAATGCTCACGAATAGGTCTTCCGGAAAATGAATGGCGCTCGGCGCTACAATGATTTTTAATCAACTAGCTGCAATTATGCTCTATTTTAAACTGAAGTCGACAAAAAGTTGCTTGTAAACTTGAGCGAGGAAGTTAATGAGTTCGTTCATTTTACCCGAAAGTGTTAATGAATAAAAAACAAGGGGGTTATCACCTTCAAATCAAGTTGTCTTTGAGTTTTTTCTTTGAGTCTTTAAGTAATCTTTGAGTTTCTGATTCTTGTTTAATTGGCCGTCTGATATTAAAGCCTGAAAATAATTAACGATGGCATTTCCCGCATGTTTGCGCGGAGAAATATATTTACGTCAGGAGCAGCTGAGGATTCCCTTGAGGAGCATCGACTCTAAATAACCGCCTTCTGTCGCCGGGTTGCCAGTGTAGGCTTTGCTGTTGCGCTGACAACGACAACGTTCTAATGGTTGTGGACGAGCAGGTGCGACAAATCTTCTTCTACTTCCTCTTTTCCCTCTTTAGCCTGTTTGTTATCATTCGAGTATCAAACAAAATCGTGAAGATGATCCGAGCAGTGCTTTACAAGTAAGTCCAAGTCGAGCTGTTTCATGCAAAACCTATCGCTTAGGGGTGACATCCTTCACGGCGACGACGTGGAAAGTGCGGAAGAGTACGACCGAGGCCAGCCTGAGCAGCGAACTATCCAGATGATCCATTCCTAACTTGTTCCCGTTTGGCATTAATTACACATTGTTGGGAGAATTTATGACACATTAACGCAAAATAAATCTCAAATGATAACATCAGATTAAGTTTTTTTCCGATATCAAATACCGAATAATTCGCTGTCGCAAATATCTGGCCTTCGGGCCAGATATTTGCAAGTCCAAGTCGAGTCCAAGTCCAAGAGTTACTCTTCAGATGCAGGTTGCGAGTAGTCTATGTACTGTGACGCCGGATCCTGGATGATGAATGTTTATGAATGACTCAAATAGTACAGCTTTTTTATTTGAATGGTCTGGCCTTAGCATTGTGATATTTTCTTTAAATCCGTTGGAAAACAAAGACTGTGTTTAATACTGTAGCAAGGGCGGTTTATTTAACTTGTGCTATTATTCTAAAGTACATATGACCTTTCTTCTGAGTTGTTTTTGTGTCCTGTAGTTTCGTTTGAAGCGCTTATAGCATTAAAAATCACCGCAGTCGAATTGCACCCCCCCTTTTCCGGTACAATTAGATTATTGAATAGTAATTAATTCCGCCACATAGACTGTCAAAGGAGAACAGGCAAAAGACTAACGGTGACGTTTAATTCCCGCCTTCATCGAATATAAGGGCAACGGTTTCCACCAGGTTCTCCATTTCTGTGTTACTCACTACCAAATAATGTGACAGTGCACTTCCAGACGGATACCATGATCATCGACTTTCTTCGTCAAGCTGCCCGATATCTCCTCCACCAATTTGCTCTTCTAAAGAGTAAAGTTCAAAAGACCTTAGGAAGCGGCGAGGAGCCTCAAAAGCAGAAGGACCATAGTCAACTTCCGGTCGAAAATCGCAACGCATCATCGGAACTTTCGCATGCGCACCCTGTCCTGGTCGCCGATGTTTTTATAAGGTGAATGACTTTCCTGTCGTTTTGCGTCGTCTGCAAGACTGCTTTGCATTTGTGCCGCATAATTGTAAAGTAAATGAAACACCATATTTGTGGTTCCTTGGGAACATCACCATTGTATGTTTTATGCATTATTTAAGAGTTGTCAACAGTAGCAATAAGACGATCCATTCAGTAAATTCTTATTTGTCGATCGATTACACCCTGGGCGGAGCCGTCCAAATTTTTGTTGTTCTGCTTATGTAGCCGGAGGTATTGCAAAACAACGAGTAAACGATGAGGGACAGACGAAAAGGGGGAAGAACGGTCGCCTTCCGACGATGGGGAGGTGCTTGTTTGCGCTGCCTGCCGATTCGCTCTTTCTTAAATCGCTGAGTCGCGAACGCGAATGATTTGAACGTTGCCGCTCGATGCGTGCCTCAACTGACGCGATTTCTTTACAGAATGGACAGAGAGATTGTACTGCCCTTTTGGACATTTGTGTCAATCGCCTTTCTGCTAACACTGGTGGCCCATGCTTGGTTATTCCTACTCCTTGTTTACATGGGAACGATCAAGAGGTGATAAATAATCTTAACTATTTTTACAGTCTCTTTTTCAGCTCCTTCCTTTCCAAGCTTTTTATGAAGAAGCACGACAAGAAACGCGACGAGCCAACAAACCACGAGGGTTTCGTCTTGTCTGGTGGATTGGAATATGTGGAAAGCCGATCGGTCACAGAAGTGACCATTCGTAGAATCCGGTGGTCTCAGAATTGAGGGATTTATCCTTTTGTTTTTTTTACTTCTATACTTTCTTTCTTGCATATTACGCTTGCCCTTGTTACTGTAATCAAATAGTGCCCTCATCTGCATAGTAAATGAACATGAGCTCTTGTATATACTTGGCACGGAAGGAGTTTGCTTTTAACACGTTAGTTCGGAAACTTGTCCACACTTGGTAGTCTCCGAAGCTCGGTAGTGGTTCCTTTCGTATGCGGTATTGAAGTTGCAAAGCAGGAGTTTTAGTCGCGTTAATCTTCTTGGAAGCACGGTGTCACAGAGTGTTCCACTCTCGTCGATAATAACATTTGATTGGTGACAAACGGTAATCGCCTGTTTACTTAGAGAGCAGCGGACAGACCCGAGCGCTTACCGCACGCAAAATAAGAAACAAAAATTTTAAGAAACCATTTATTTGTAAATCTTGTTCTGCTACAAGTCACGAATTGTGCGTATCAACTGGTCGTCTTTTGATCTGGGTGAAGCAATCAAGTGATCTTCGGAGCGGTCATCACCAGCTGGACGAAGAGAGGAGGGACGGTCGCCGTCAGACGGTGGAGCGGCGCCTGCTCGCGTCGCCATTCAATTCTCTCGCGCGATGTTGGCGATAGATTGCGGCAACAGCTTCCGCGTAAAGAAGTACGTTGCCTGCAACGGTCGCGCTGACCATAACCTTTACATCAGTCCTTTCAGATGATACTTAACCGACTGATCCTCTTGTGTGCCTTCTATGGCATTGTATTTGTCAGCGATAGTTCTGCAGAACACTTGGAGCACGTCGTAATGCGCGCGGTAAGTTACCGATGCAGGAAATGGCTTTCAAATATTTTTAAAATTACCAAAAATGTTTTTTCATGTACAGGGTGACTAGTATGAAGTGTGACGCCAAAATTCAACTATAACTTTCCAATGACCCAACAAAATCAAAAGATTATTATTTCATTTAAAAGAGCAGAAAATTCTGTGCACAATATTAAAAAGAA